>LBNU01018546.1:64462-89070 GCA_014162995.1 Artemisia annua | reverse complement strand
TGAAATAGAAAGCGTATGAGATGATGATAAAAACATATTCGCTAATTTGGTAGTTTGGCTAGTCGAATCTGTTTAGTACGATTGAGTTTAATCATTCGATACTCGACTCAAACATGGGTATAATGTTAGGTGTGTATATGAGTGAAATGAAACATTGTCGGGTTATAAACAAGTCTTACATGATTTAATAAAAGCTTGGTTCGTCACGGCATAAATATTAATATCGTGGTACGTTAATAAATTTATAAAATAAACTTTACAGTGTTATCTTAATAATTTATATTATTTTTTCGAATTTTTTAAGAAAAATTTTTATTAGAATTTAAAAAAAAAAAAATTTTGGAAGAAAAAAATTTAGTCAAAAAAATTTTTTTTAGAAATTTTTTCGAATTTTTTAATAAAAATTTTTATTAGAAAAAAATTTTTAAGAATTTTTTTCGAATTTTTCAAATTATTTTTTTCGGAAAATTTTTTTTCCAAAAAAAAATTTTCCAATTTTTTAACTGAAAGGACTAACGGTGCAAACATTGCTAACGAGCGTTAGGTTAAAGGACTAACGGTGCAACTGACTTAACGATTAAACTAACTAGGTTAGAAAATTGGACCAAAAGTGAAGTCCACGTGGACTTTTGGACTGATCCGTGCGATTTTTTGACTTTTGGACTGAAAGTGCAATTTTGATACAACCACAAAGACCAAAAATGTAGTTTACTCTTTAAACTATTTGCATTGATAGTCCCTAGTTTGAAAAATCTAGACTATTCGTGTAATAACGATAATTAAGGACTATCTGTGTAATAAAAAACTATAGATTATTAGACAGATGATCCTTATTTTTTCAAAATAGGGACCATCGATGCTACTAGTTTGAAAATTAGGTTTACTCGCATAATTAAATCAAATAGGGAATGACGAGCATGATTTTGGGTAAACCACTTAGACGAAACATGTAATTTTTTTATTATCATAAATGCTAATAAAAGATAAAAGTTAGTAGGCTATGTTCATTGCATGGAAATAATATTTTAACAATATTAGATGTTAATATACATTTCATCAACAAAAAAGGTTATAGAAAAACCGTTATTATTGTTACAACCCCTCCATAATTTCCAACGAACTTTGCATGGCAATATCACTTCACGTACACTTTCGAAAACACACATAAACATTCATCTTCCAAGTTTTCTTTAACTTGATCATTTAAATCTGCTGATCATACAATCTTCATCTGAGTTCTTTTTGTTACATTCTTCTTTATTCTCGATCGAAAAACACAGTCTTTAACTTGTTGCTGGTTTGTATGGTAATTTCTTGAACTCAATGGATCGTAATAAAGCCATTAAAGAATTACTAGGTATGTGTATCTTCAGTTCTTCACATTTTTATCAAAGTTGGTTTATTTATCAGTATTTTTCTTGTTAAGTCTAGTTTCCATCTTGATACCACGTAAAGAATTTAGTCATGATTGTGTTTTTGGATCTTTTTCACTGGTTAATGAATTCTCCTGAAATTTTGCTCTATAATGTTCTTAATAAATCTTGAGTAGTTTACGGGCATGAGTTCTGTAGCTCTTACAGGAAGCGTGATAATGTCGTTATTTAAAAATCTTCACTGATACAATCTGCTTGTTTCTTGGTTAACGCATGTTTTTATCTTTACGTTTTCATAATTCAAGTTGGTTACTTTAATTTATCAGTGTTTTTCTTATTAACTTTAGGTTTATATACTGATAACGAAAAACGATCTGGAATCTTGATTGTAATTTGTGATCTTTTTCTCTAAGTGACTTGTGCGTTAATTATTGAACGTTGTTATGTTCCCTCTTTTTGGCTTCTTGGTTCTGTTATTTTTCACTGATGAATTTGTTAGCTGTATTACTGTGTTATGTTTCAAATTAACCAAGAAATCTTAATAATATTATTACATGATTTATCTCCTTTTTAAATGCTTATAAGTTCCGATTTCAATCGTTTATATAGAGACAAATACATTACCAGACGATTCGTGGGGTGCATTCAGTCCTAATTTTTCACCTCAAGAGTATGCTGCTGAGGTAATATCTTAGTTTCAGGAAATCATGTCTAGATCTTATGGAATCTTCTCTTCCAAATTCTCATAGATGATGTGTTTTAACATGATTTTCAGCGTGAACGTAACAATGTCCAGACACTTGTGCAACCAAGGAGTGCTAGGTAATTGATTTCTTATGCGTCTTTTTCATGATCAAATGACTTCTTGTAAAGTGGTATATGTACGTAGTTGGAGTACCGATGAAGTTTCTTTGGTTTTAATTGTTTGCAGAATGAATCCTAATGTTGCGAAATTCCCTCAAGAGGTTATTGATCAATATGATGTCCAGGGCGGCGTGCATTCTTCTAGTGATTCTGGTTTGTATTTACATATGCTCAGTATCTTTTTTNTTTTTTTTTTTTTTTTTTTTTTTTTTTTTTTAAATCAGATCGAACATATGCTCAGTATTAAATACTTATACTTATTACTTATGCTTAATCATTTATGCAAACAAAAGTTGCAATTATTGTTGATGAAACCATTTATGCAATATTTATAGCCACTTTTCAAGTTGTTTCCATATATATGATACTCAAGACATCAGCAGAACTATAACTATGACATAGAATGATATTACTAGTTTACCATAAAGTTTTACTTTGGCCGCGTAGTATAAAGTAATCACATGTTCTTATCTTTATTGCTACCTTATGTTGATAAATGACCAGTTAGTTTTACAGTAGATTATGATTTTGCTTCTCTTATCGACTTTTCATAGTACGTGGTCATCTGATTTTATGTGAATCATTTTATAGAGAATGATCGATTACTAAACAATTCGTGGGGGGCATACAGCAATTTTTCACAGGAAGAGTACGCTTCTCAGGTGATCTCTTAGTTTCATTTAAGTATGTGTTGTGCAATGTTTGCTAATAAATTCTCATACCTGATGTGTGTTTTTACATAATTGTCAGCGTCAGCGTCAGCATGACAACGTCCAAATTGTTGTGCAACCACATACCAACAGTTCCAGGTGATTGACTTTTTATGGATCTATAAAGATGAATTGATTTATTTTATATTTTCGTATTTGCACGTGGTTGGAGTACCAATGAGGTTTGTTTTGCTTTAATTGTTACAGAAGGCATCTCAATGTCGAGCAATTACCTCAACAGGATATTGATGAAAATGATGTACATGACAAGCATTCAGAACCAACAAAATCTTCTGATTCTGGTTTGTTTAAATATATAACTAGTTTACCATGAAGTTTTAATTTGACGTCATTGCATACACAATGTTGACTTCTGTCCAATCGCTTTGAACAGATTGCATGTGCTGAGTTGCTTTCTAACATGTTAATTATTTGTTTATAGTGGTGACACGAAGTCCAGGAGAACCGAAAAAGGAGAAAAGGAAGTGGTTATGGAGCTTTATAGGAATGTCAACTGTTATTGGAGCATTAATCCTCGCTTATTCATTTGCTGCACACGATAGCGAACATCAATCATCTGCAACCAGTAGTGATACGAAACCACAAGATGGGCAGAGTCCAGAAGCAGCACACATACAAATGAACAACACAACTTGTAGCTAGGTTCAAAAGTCATGATATTACTTGCGTTTCTTTCTTTTTTTTTTTCAGTCGAAAGTGAGATTCTGATGTAATTACGTGTTTTTTCTATGCACTCATTCCGTACAGCTGACGTTATATGCTCTTATCTTTTTTCTGTGTGAGAAAAGTTTGTTCAAGCATGCTTTCACTCAATGTTGGTTAATGGTAGTTTCTTCTCTTTCCATGTAGTTTGATTGTTGATAGTAATTGTATTAAGCTTGTGTGGTGAGCTATTTGTTTTACTAATACGCAGATGTTAAGTAACAATTTTCATCAGTCATTATGAAATTGACGGGTCATTATAAAACTTAGAATACAATATCAATACACAACGATTCAGTTTACCATCTTACAAAACGAGACATTGTTAATAGAATACAATAACATTGGCTTCTAAGTAAAAATATAAAATCAAACAAACCATAAAATCAACTATTGTGGGACTCTTGTTATCGCCGTCTGATTTTAATTAATTTTCGAAGTTCAAAGCGCGACTGATATTGCAGGTTTTTGACCACTAGTTCGAAAATGACTATAGACTTGTTGCATAACCCATATGCTTAGAACTAGCTCAATTGTGAAGAATCCGAATCCAATGAAGCTCATAATCTACAAATAAAACCGGTTATGTGTTCCTTTAGTACAGCAAGAATTGGCAAGGTAAGAAATTTAATGAAATCAAAACTGTAGACCTCATAATGTGATTAAGACAAAGATTAGTTAAATCATCTTATGTTATTATTGTTATTAAGACTTTAGTGTTAGGATTCATGTAATAAGTCAAACGGGTACAAATTGTAAAATGGGTAAAACTGTTAACCCAAACACCCGTGTAGTGGTTAAGTTAAGTTAGTTAGTTATAGTTAAATGACAGTTATGTTTCTAAACATTGTAACGTTTAGAAACTAGAGTCACAACGTTTGATTAGCAACGTTTGGACAAGTATAAGTAGGATTTCATGCAGTGTAAATTGTAACATATCTGTATCAATAAAAGTTTCACTTTGCACATTTCTCTTGTTCTTATTTCGTTATACTTTGCATACCAAATTCTCACACAGTCAATTTCTCTACATGGCAAACTTCAAACACATTCTAAACCAAACAAATGTTGGCATAAAACCTGGAAAACATTGGTATCAGAGCTATGGCTCTAGATCATGGGATATGCCAACATTTCAAAACTCTGGTGGTTTTCTCTCAGGCAAATACTTGCTTAGAGAAACACCAATTCGCTTGAATCAATGGAGCAATAGAAAGAAAAGTTTATCACCCAAAGCAAAAGAAATGTTGAAAGAGAAGGTCCTGGAAAATGAAGCCTACAACGAGGCCAAAATGAAACACAAGGAAGAAAAGAAGAAAGCAAGAAAGGAAAGGAAGAAAACAAAGAGGGACAGAAATGCAAAATGCTTTATTTGCAGAGAAAAAGGTCATGCCTTTTGGGCATGTGAACATAGAAAAAGATTGGCAGTTGCAGAATCAAATCGAGAAGAGATGATCAAGTCTCAAGTACTTGATGAAGAAGTAAGATATCCAGAGACTGTCCATATTGTGGGAGATTACATGCTGGAAGGAACACACCACAGAACATGGAATGAAATCTGGTACATAAGTAAACACTACAAATTTCATCTTTGTCCTAGTAGAAATCTGTTCAAAGACATGCACTACAGTTTTAAAATGATAGGCAAAGAGGATGTAGAAAACAAATTTATTTTTTCATATGGTATGGGAACAATTGCTGTTGAAACTAATCAAGGAGAAGTCATGATAAGAAATGTCCAATATACCCCAGAGGTATCTTTGAACATACTTAGTTATGAACTTTTGATGGAACAAGGGTATAAGATTACAGTGGACAACACAAAATGTACAATTGAGTACATGTATGAAGAATCACAGGTTGCAATTGAAAGTGAAACAGGAAACATGGATCATGGATGGGGACATAAACAAGCAGTGAAAGATCACAACAAGTATTTGGAAAAGTATTTTGAATCTCTTGATCAGAATGAAGAAATCTCACTTGTCAAGGGATTGGAGGAACTTAGATGTGAAGATGATGAAGTCCATGATTACATAGATGATGATTTTGTCAGTCACAATGGTACACTCTATTCATTGAAAGTTAATTCCTTTAACAGGTTCTTATCTTTCATGAATTTAATAAAGAAAGATGTCATTGTCTATAAAAATTGGGATGTGTTCAACAGAAAGTTTATAGAAATGTTAAGATGGTTTTATTTGGTCTATCTCAATTATGATTCCTTGGAAGAGATACCACCAATGATTGGGGCTGTAAAAATTGATCTGCTTGCATTGCATAAGTTAGTAGAATGTCTTGGAGGATATGTATCAGTTACTTTAGGAGACAAATGGAACAAGATAGCACAAATGCATGGCCTAACCACTGAGGATGGAGACACAATCAGAAGATATTTTCAAAAGTTTGTAGATAAGGTTGTCATGTACTATGACACTGCCCAAGTTAAATGGACACAAGATGATCCAGGTTATAAAGAAGGAGAGTGCAGTTACACTGCACAGCAAAGAAGCATGGAAGAAATGGCAGTCAGGGATGGGCATGGACAACAAGAAAGAAACCGGCTTGGTGTTGGGAATGATGCACAGAAGATTGGAGAAGCAAGCAGTGAAGAAAATGACTTTGATGTCATTGTTTAAAGAATGAAGAAACAGAACTCAAGAAACTTTGATCTTAACACATTAGGGGGGAAATGTAGACCTCATAATGTGATTAAGACAAAGATTAGTTAAATCATCTTATGTTATTATTGTTATTAAGACTTTAGTGTTAGGATTCATGTAATAAGTCAAACGGGTACAAATTGTAAAATGGGTAAAACTGTTAACCCAAACACCCGTTAGTGGTTAAATTAAGTTAGTTAGTTATAGTTAAATGACAGCTATGTTTCTAAACGTTGTAACGTTTAGAAACTAGAGTCACAACATTTGATTAGCAACGTTTGGACAAGTATAAGTAGGATTTCATGCAGTGTAAATTGTAACATATCTGTATCAATAAAAGTTTCACTTTGCACATTTCTCTTGTTCTTATTTCGTTATACTTTGCATACCAAATTCTCACACAGTCAATTTCTCTACATGGCAAACTTCAAACACATTCTAAACCAAACAAATGTTGGCATAAAACCTGGAAAACAAAAACTTTACCCCAAGTTCAGGATGTTTATTCGTAAGGCCCACTGCATTCAGAATCCCTCTGAAACACCAACCATTATCAAGTTAATTCCTACTTTGAATAATTAAAATGAAGAAGAAAACACATAAAATTGTCAAAAAGCTCGAGGAACTCACGCAAAATGTAATCCAGCAAATAGTATACGAGGACCAATTGCAGCGAAGCAAAAGAAGACTATGTGATACTGCCAGGAGTTTTAAGCCGGTTACAACTCATTGTTATGATGATAATATACGACTCATTGTTATTATGAAAATATACAACTCACAGAATAGTTGAAGAAAAAACAGCCAAAGTTCGTCCCATTATTAGTCCTGTATATGTAAAAATTGTTTAGAGAATTTAAGGAAACATAAATGTAGGATTCATCAACTGAAAGTTACTCAGCACTATAACAATTATAGTGAGTCATTCGGTTTATTGTAATGACTCAATAAATGTTTTTTTTATGAAAACATGTTTACCTAAAGGCACGATAGAGTGGACGATACCAAAAGTAGAATGCTCCTGG
This sequence comes from Artemisia annua, assembly GCA_014162995.1. Classification (NCBI taxonomy): domain Eukaryota; kingdom Viridiplantae; phylum Streptophyta; class Magnoliopsida; order Asterales; family Asteraceae; genus Artemisia; species Artemisia annua. Next base: position 81,712 of record LBNU01018546.1, on the reverse strand, counting down.
AGTACCTAACAAGAAGTAAATGGCGGAAAAGAATACAAAGACTCCAACTGAAGAAAAAAGTAAGTGATTAATTTGTTAATAACCTTGATATATAAACCTGATTAAAAGCCTATTGAGATCAAAAGCGAACCTGCATCACTCACAAATACTGCTATACTCGTTATAAGATTCCAGAAAAGTGAGATTGGCACCCCTGAAGCAATGTTAATATAATCATATCAGCTTCTGTTTTTGTTTCATTACATCATTGAGTAGCAATATACTGTTCAAGCTTGTTAGCATACCTAATAATGTTGCATATGCAACATACATAGTTCGATGGAGATGAACAGGTATATCGCCAGCAATATCATGATGAACAATGGGGTAAAATGACGGCCAGTTCTTATTATCTATTACAGCACCAGCTAAAAGAAAAGAAAGCAAGTAATAATTCTGAAAAAGAAAATTGTCGTTATTTCTACAATACATATGTGACTTTTCTAACAGTTTCATAAATAAAAATTTCTTTAATTTTGCACATTTTAGGCTTAAGTTATCTTTACTTTTCGTATTGGTTGGTTAATAATTATAATACTATATTGTAACAAGTTGTTAAGAACATACATCTTGCTAGAGCCTCCTCTTTTCTTCTAACAATCTGAATAAAAATTCAAACCAATTAATAAAGGTAATCAAAGACTAGATCCCATAACAGATGTAGAATTTACCACATGCTTTTCAAAATCATTTATCTTGGGTGTCCAAAAGAATCGAGGAACCAAAAGAACCGAGGAATCATACCGGAACCGGACCGTATATTTGAACCATATATGTACGGTTCTTGGTTCCTAAAATTCCAAAATTTCGGTTCTCGAGACGGTTAGGGTCGGAACCGTGCGGTTCCGGTTCTTTCCCGAAAGAACCGAACACTTTGAAAATATGAAATTTTATAAGGTTTATTTGGGACATTATGTAATGTGTATAGACTTTTAAGGGGAAAAAAAAACCCCTAATCATTATTAAGCTGTAACATAAAAAATCTAATACTTAAAAACACATAATAAAAATAAAACCCTAACTTTTAATCAATTCAAAGATCATCATCATTCATCAACATGAAAGTAAGTTTATCTCGAAATCACTATCATAAGCTTATCTCGAATATGTAGTAAACGAGTATTTGTATTTTTGTGTGTATTTGTATTTTTATAGCATTATTAGCATGTCTTTATAAATGATCAACGATGAAAAAAATAAATCATTTAAACACTTCGGTTCTTGTGGGAAGTACCGAAATTCCCGTACCGGAACCGAGTATCGTACCGGAACCGTACCGAAGAACTTGAGACGGTTCTTGGTTCCACTTTTTCCATATTTTCGGTTCTGGTTCTTTCGGGACGGTTCCGGTTCGGGACAGTTCCAGTACCATAGATAGTTTGTCAAACAGTGTTTTTCTAATTAATTTCGTTTTGACTTTAGATAATTACCTCTTCCCTCTTGTTTAATTCCGCCTCCTTAGCCTCCAACTCTTTTTGCCTTCTCTTTAGTTTCTACATACAAAACATTTTCGAAATAAAAAAGAGTACAGTATGTCATTAGAATTTAAATAAGTAAACAATTTTGATCATTGATCGAAAAGTATGATAATTTAACACTAAAGACAAAATATATCAACTCCATAGTCATAGACCATGAATAATGTTATTCACTTATTTACTGTTTTTAAAGATTACTCCCTCCGTCCTAAATTTATTGTCCACTATTGACTTTTTTAGTCTTTCTTTTTTAACTTTGACCTTAAATATTTTTGTAGGTGTTATATTATATTTGATGCAAAATACTCCCTCCGTCCCAATTTATTTGTCCACTTTTGACTTTTTAAGTCTTTTTTATTAACTTTGACCTTAAATATTTTTGTTTTATGTTATATAATACTTGATAAAAATTATTCTCAATGAAAATACATTTAAAACACAATCCGTTCATATAATTTGTATCAAGTATCATATCACACATAAGAAAATAGTTATGGTCAAAGTTGTAAAAGAAAGACTTTAAAAGTCAAAAGTGGACAAATAAATTGGGACGGAGGGAGTATATAAATTGATTGTGTTTTAAGTGTACTTTTAAATGGTATAATTTTTCATCAAGTATTATATAATATGAAAAATATATTTATGGTCAAAGTTTAACCAATTTGACTTTGAAAATTCAAACTGGACAATAATTTTGGGACGGAGGGAGTACTATAAACTCCTACACACAGTTATAACAACTATATATATAACAGCTTGAACAATGTTATTTAGTTATTATATATAGCTAGAATTACCGCAGGTGTATCCAGAGAATCGATGGTTGAGCCACCATGACCATAGAGGGCAGGTTCATGAGACAGAGTCGATAGCTTGGAGCTTGTTGTGACCCCGTGGATGTTGTGATGGTTCTGCAATGCAACTTCGAGTAAGTATAGTCTACAAAACTTCGTAGGTTACTAACATCATGTATAAGATACTCATGGTTCTAGCTGTTAAAAACTTATCAATGTTGTAACATATAAAGAGAAAAAAAATGTAAATACGTATTTTAAGTCTACCCGTTAATTAGTTACCTAAAAGAATATATTAATTAATCATGCATTAGCAACTGTGTGCGACAATATTTTCATTTTAGAAATATGCGCATGTAAAGAAAGCATGCGTACAGAGAAAGGATTGATATCGTCGTCGTGACTGAATGGATTCCGATCATGATGGCCGGCCATGATGAAGTTTTGCTTGATTACACACACTGAATGTCTCCAACGTATTATATATGAAGACGCTTCTAATCTCGAAATTAAAAGTGCTTCGGAGAAGACAATGACTAAATAGACGTATACATTCGTATTTATATAATGGTTTTGTTGTGTATATGCATTGTTTTACTTTGGAAATTTTTATCTTTATTGTATAACCCATTGCCGGCTTGGCACCTTTGTCTAAGATTGGGTAACATTTGTTTCGGAGTTAATATGGGTTAATGACATCAAATAGCCACGAACTTTCTTAATGCGTTATACAAAAGTGATAAAACTAAACCATTTGATTGACAAATAAAAGTTAAAATTAAATAAAAAAACTCGTTTTGACAAAAAAAAGTCATAACAACACATGTCTAAATTGTAAAAATAAAAAATAAAAAATGTTAAAGAAATAATTAGGGGTATTGTGAACAAAAATAGAGGGAATAAATATTGTTCTTATTCATCATTAACTAGGAGATTAATAAAGAGTATATATAGACAAACATTATGGCAAAATCCTAATAGCTAACATGGGCCGTGGGCCTATTATGGGCTATATGGACATCCACATATAATTATTCATAACACTCCCTCTTGGATGTCCATATTGTTAATACGCTTAGAAAATGCTGTCTCATTAAAAACCTTGTCAGGAAAACCCAGTGGGACAAAACCATGACTAAGGGAAAAAGAGTGCAGCGCGTATTATCTCCCTCTGATGACTACATCTCTTAAGCTCTTCGAGTAGGTGCATTACAATGTTGTGATTCAATGTCCTAAATGTTGAGGTAGAAGCGCCTTGGTAATTAGATCCGCTAAATTGTCACTTGAATGAACTTGTTGGACAATAATATCACCATTCTTTTGTAAGTCATGAGTGAAGAAGAATTTCGGTAAAATATGTTTCATCCTATCGCCCTTGATATAACCTTCCTTAAGTTGAGCAATACAAGTTGCATCATCTTCATGCAAAACTGTTGGTGCCTCCTTCTCTGAAGAATTACCACATGATCTATGTATGTGTTGTATCACACTTCTAAGCCAAACACATTTTCGACTTGCTTCATATATCACTAGAATTTCTGCATGGTTGGATGAAGTCGATGAGATCATCTGCTTAACTGAACGCCATGAAATTGTAGTTCCTCCACTTGTAAATACATACACAGTTTGAGATCAACCATTATGAGGGTCAGACGTATATCCTGCATCTGCAAAATCAACTAGACTTGCATTTGATGGGTTAGTGAAATATAAACCCATATCCTTTGTACCTTGATGATACCGAAATGTTTGTTTTACTCCATTTGAGGATTATGCCTCGTTAAAACCTTACTAGATAAAACCCGGTGGGACAAAATTCTAGTGAAGGAAAAAGAGTACATAACTCCTTTATACGCTCGGGGATGTTGCCTCATTAAAAACCTTGCCGGAAAACCCTGTGGGGACAAAACCATGGTCAAGGGAAAAAGAGTGCAATGCGTATCTTCTCTCCCCTAATGATCACATCACTTAATCTCATTGAGTCAGTGAAATGCACATTGAAGTGTCTTGATATAATCACGTGAATAAATTCTCTACATGTTATTTTCATATCCATTAACATACGTCATACATCTCATTCAAGTACATCATCGTACTTCACAAGTTATTCATTGCAAACACAGTTAATTCAAATGATATATTATATCATGTATGACCATTAGCGAGAATCATAAATATTTCATACATATTTTAGTATGACACTTTAAATCGATATTGTGATCATTATCTTTATAAATCAAGGGGTCTTTCTTCATCATATGACCTCATAAACATGAGCGTCATTTATCTATATAAAGATATGTAGCATCCTTCTTTAGCTTTCATGATGCATAATGATTACATCTTTAAGATGTTCAATTCATAACCTAAGACAAGCTGTGTCTTTTTGTTTCAAATTCAACTTCCATGTATTCAATCGTCTTTACAATCATAAAATCAACTTGTATGAAACTTAAAACATATTCACATCTAGATCTCTTTATAAAGTTTCATAGGAAAGCAAAATTCTTTATTTGGCACATTTACTATACACTAAGACGATTATAACATATATGCCAAACACATGATTATTTCAATACAATCAAGTAGTGTTCTCGAGAACTTCTCTTATTATGCTTTAAGCATTAAAAATCACTATCATGCTTCATGCATTTTATATCCTATAATAAAATCTTGTACGAGCTCTATTCATTTATCATTTAGACGCATATCAATTACTTATTATATTGCCAGACTTACTAAATACATTATTGGATCCACCACATGTGAACATACAATGTATGTGTATTATCATTTACAAGTCTTTGAGAAAATATACGTGTGCCATCACTTGTACCTTATGCATAATTTAATTTAATTTCTCATAAAGACTGATGCATATCCAATAAGTTTATATATTCATATGTACGGACTTCAAGTCCCAGTAACCATGTCTCATCATAAGAGACTTCAATCTTTCATTAGTTCTTTGCGTCTTTACATCTTTTGGCCATTCATTTATACATATGCACTTCCTGCATGTATGTTTTCATGATCCTCACCATGATTATAGCGCTATCTTATTTATTTACATAATTATTACCATATCGACGTCGATTCGTTACTTTTCGATTCCACACTTTACTAGACATTATATATCATTATTGAGATCTCATAATTTTTCATGCACCCGGGGTTTTTCAATAACCTTCATGTCTAGTGTCTCTTGACTATTATGGGGTCTTATTACCTCGATTTGACCATCTTCATTTTCTTGATCCATTTTATCTAATCATTCGAGGACTTTTATTTGGAATCGATTAGTCTATCACGCTGCAGCCGTGCCATAGACTTACTACCATTCATTGGTTGTACTTTTGGGACACACGTTTTAATTGGAGCATTAGCAGCATTTATATGATCTAGTCACTTCTTTAGGTCACAAACATGCTGGCAATTACTAGATCTGGAATATAAATTGCCCCTTTAACTTAAAGTTCATATTCATTACTGTGAGGATCAACATTTATATCATAATTCATTCCATATTCTTTGCTGCTCATTCTCTCCCCCTGAATGAATTATCAATTTCAACATCCCATTATTGTGCATTGTGGTGGATTTACAAGAAACATATACCGCACATTTACAAAATTCTTATATGGGAAACATATGGTTCGTGACCAAAACCATTCTAATGGGGATAAGTCATTATAAATTGTTGGCAAGATGCGAATTCATATTTTATAACATGCCCCATAAACTAATACTTTTGTTCTCATAATATTATTGGCTTTGCAATCAACTGAAGACGTTTTATAAACGTTTCAACAAAAGCAATTCGCGTATGAACATGGGCTACTTTAAGTTCAACACTTATTCCAATAATCGCCCAGTACTTGGAAGTATTCACCACCATTCTCAATAATATAATTTGAAAAACCATGCTCGCATTTTATAAGCCGAGCCATTAATCACGCTAACCTTAAGTTGCGTCTTTGATGATCATTTTGACGATGCATCGATTTTAAAACTCAAAATGATCCACATGGCGGATGTATAGGCCTACTACATACACCCCCTTTATTATTTTCAAAACTTCATAGGACAAAGTCCTTACTTTCATTTGGTGGTGATAAGTGAACAATGCACTTCCATTGAGAACAATAAAAATAGTGAAATCACCTTTAAAGAACTCATAGTTCTTGTATATGGTTCGCAACATCATTGATCCGGGATGGTCCAACCGGTCATACCACACAACAAAATAATCTTGTCTCATAAACTCTAGTTTATGACCACATGTGCTTCGATTGGCACCTAACTTTATGCAAAAGTCAAATAATATGAATAATGCAATACATTATTATAATGAACTTATGTTTTCTCCATTAAAATTTATATGTTCTATAGCATTACCAAAGAAAAAAAAAATAGTTTCTATGCAAATTTGCATATCACATATATGCAGTTAAAGCCTTACATACAAGCAAATATAACTAAATGAAATACTTAGAGCAATTAACGGGGAAGAGACAAGAAGAAGTATAAGTATAACAAAGATAAATCAAATAGAAATACTATATATTATTTACCTCAACCACGTCTATAACTACAATCCTTTAAATCGGTCATCATATTAACTTTAAAAGTTGAGCATTTTCAACTAGACGAGTTTAATGATATTTTATAAACATTTTACACATCTGGAAGCAATTAAACATCAAATTTTTACAATATTACTAATTCAAAATCACACACAATTAACTGACTTATATTTATTCATGATGCGATGATACGATTTGCGGAGTATCATAACATATGCTCCGATAGTGTCACATATTAGTGTGCCTAAATTTTTCGAAAGCTAATACTTTTTATTGTGGAAGCGAAACTCGATCGGCTAATAGACATTCAAAATCATATATCAAAGGAGTAAATCACGTCTAGATTTGTCACCAAGCCACATATCACATTCATGGGCATCAAGCACAGACATATAGAACACATAGCCATTTTAACTTCCATGCACAGACATATCACATAGCCACTTCATCAAACCACTTGTTTAAATACTTGTTAAAAATATATTAACAAGAAGATATTGATCAAACTCGTAAAAATTAGTTTATACGGTATATTTAAAAGCAGCTGTGATGATTGTGAGTCAAATGCTGTTCAAATAAGTTTATATACGATTGTGGTCATCATAAAGCAAAACAATATATTTTTTTGGGTAAAGGGGAATAATCCTGTACCCCGGTAAAATGAAAGCAAAACAATATAAGATGTCAAATAAGTAATATTAGATGTCCCAATTAGTAATAAACTAGATTTACACATGGAGTATATATATCAATGCTAGATCAATTGATGAATGGCGATGTTGTATAATCTTATTTGTTTGATTTTTATTTTTATTTATCTTGCCAGCATAAAACGTTATACATAATTACATATAATCTTCATGTCTAGTAACAAATTTGATTGAAAGAAAACACTTGTCCTTGGTAGTATGCGTATAAATGTTCTTAAAAAAAAAATACCCTAGTAACATATATGCAATACATCTTAGTAAAAGTTGGGAACGAGAAACAAAAACACTATAAGCTATAGGATACAATCATACAAGGCTACATGTGCGAAGTGTAACATTCTCCATTATCCTACCATCATAAACATTTTATTTACTTAGGAATATTAAACCTATTAACAATCTAACATTCACAGTTAAGACTTGTATTAATAATATCGAAAGAGAAAAACAAATAATTAATATGCTAGTAAACGTGCGATAGCATGTAGGTAAGAAAACATTCACAAACAAAACACTTAAACAACATTGACTGGCATTGATATTCTAATTTTATATGTAAAAGCCTTATTCTATCATAAAAAGAAGATTATATAACAAAAGAAGATTATAAAGTCTAAAGTATTGTTATGCTCACATCTAACTGGTTCTATAAACGATTAACATATCGAAAGTAAAATATTACACAATTTTACGACATGATTTAAAAGCAAATCAAACAATAATGAATATTGTATAAACTACGAAAATTAAATCAATACATGTGAGAAACTATATTTATGTAACACATTTAAGTGCCCAATATTCATATCATATTAGATTAATGAATGAGTGTGTAGTAACAAATAGTGCATGCCGACTCATATTTGTAAAAGGACCGAAGACTTACCTGGTGAAGCGTGGACAAGGAGAAACAAAACTAAAAACTTTAGAGCGTGCTGATAACGTATTGTGAACAAAAATAGAGGGAATAAATATTGTTCTTATTCATCATTAACTAGGAGATTAATAAAGAGTATATATAGACAAATATTAAGGCAAAACCCTAATAGCTAACATGGCCGTGGGCCTATTATGGGCTATATGGACATCCACATATAATTATTCATAACAAGGGGTAATTTATTAAAGTATCACGTTAAATGTTAACACCATATCTAGTAGGGATGAGCATTTCGAACCAAATCCCGGAACCGTACCGGTCCCGTACCGAAACGGTATCGAGTCCCAATATACGGTACGATACCGGGACTACTAAATAAGGCCAAAAAAAATTCGGTACATTAATTCGGTACGGGACCGGTACCAAATCGGGAAATTCCCGAAAAAAAAACGAGAAAAACCCGATTTCCCGGTACTGGTACCGATACCGGTACCGGTATCGGAATCCCGTTCGGTACGGTACCGGTACCACTCATTATGCTTGGGAAAAAATCGGTACCACTAATTCGGTACGGGATCGATACGGTACCGGTACCGTGCTCATCCCTAATATGTAGAATGACAAAGTTTACTGCGAATATAAACTTATCAATCTGAACTAGCAAGTTTTCCACTATACCCTTAAGGATGCTAATTGTTCTATCTGCTATTTCTACGGTCATGCTAACATGTTTAAGTTTTCCTAAACCTAGCCTTTTATACATTGAATATGACATGATACTTGTACTAGCCCCTAAGTCAGTTAATGCATTCCTAACAGCCAAATTACCAATTGAGCAAGGAAGAATAAAACTCTCTAGCTAGATCCTTTTCCTTTGTTGGTAATTGATTTTGAAGAACTACGGAGCATCAGTCATTCAACTTGACTTCTTCTCCATCCCTCGTTTTTTGCTTGTTCACAACCAAATCCTTTATGTGTCTATACACATAAAGTAAAAATACTGAATCAGAATACACCCCACTCTTTTTCACCCATTGCTTCTTCTTATAATGTTTATCTTAATGTCTCTTCATTAAGAATAAGTTGTTGTTCTTGTTTCTTAGTAAGAAATTCATTGACATTTTCATAAATTTCAGTTTCATATTCATCACCTATCTCATGTTCATCAACTGACTCCTCTACAGTTGGAAATAAAGAAATGGGAGACATGGATTGGTGTGTATGTTGTTGTGATGATGAACCGTAGTTGGGGTTTGAGGGGGNAAATGGGTACAACGCAAGGGTGTGGGAGAATTACTTGACCAATGTAGCCAAAGTAATTATAACAAAAACACAGGTGTTTCTTCAAAGTAATTATAACGTGATATTTAAATGCATTAGTAAGATTATTGCTAATCGTATCAAGGATAGTCTTTCTTCATTGGTAAGCGTAAATCAATCGGCCTTTGTGCCGGGTAGACGTATTTCAGATAATATTCTTCTAACTCAAGAGCTTATGCATAATTATCACTTGGATAGAGGTCCTCCCCGTTGTGCTTTTAAAGTTGACATTCAAAAAGCTTATGACACGGTTGATTGGGGCTTTCTGAGGATGATTTTAATGGGATTTGGCTTTCACTCTATGATGATTACTTGGATAATGGAATGTGTTACGACCACTTCGTTCTCTTTAAGTATTAATGGATCTTTACATGGGTATTTCAATGGTAAAAGGGGGTTAAGGCAAGGGGATCCTTTATCTCCGTATCTGTTTACTTTCGTTATGGAGATTCTTACTCTTATTCTTAAGAGAAAGGTCCAGAATTCGGAGGATTTTATATATCACCATCACTGCTCGAATTTGAATATCATCAATTTGTGTTTCGCTGATGATTTATTTTTGTTTGCTCACGGTGATGTGAATTCGGCTCGTGTTATAATGGAAGCGCTTGATGAATTTAAGATGGCGTCAGGCCTGGTGCCTAGTCTTCCGAAGAGCACAGCCTACTTTTGTAATGTTTTGAATCATATGAAGCTTGCTATTCTTAGTGTTCTTCCATTTGAAGAAGGTACGCTTCCTGTTAAATATCTTGGAGTTCCTTTAATTTCAACTCATTTGGTGTATCGCGATTGTAAGGAGCTTGTTGAGAAGGTTCAAAGTAGGATTGGTGATTGGAAGAACAAGTTTCTCTCATTTGCGGGAAGATTACAACTTGTTCAATCTGTTTTGTCATCTATGCATGTGTATTGGTCATCGGTGTTCATTTTACCCTCCCGTATTCTTATGGATCTCGAGCAACTTATGAGGGGTTTTCTTTGGTGTCAAGGGGACATGCGTCGTGGTAAAGCCAAGGTTTCTTGGGATTCTATTTGCCTTCCGAAAAATGAAGGTGGTTTAGGTATTCGTAGGCTTGAAGATTTCAACATTACTCTTATTACTTCTCACATTTGGAGCATTTTAACTCTAAAGGAATCTCTTTGGGTAAAATGGATTCACACGCATAAGTTGAGAGGTAGGAGTTTCTGGGATGTTCCTTTTAGAGGAAATATGACATGGAGTTGGCGTAAGCTCCTTCAAGTTCGTCCCAAGGTACGTTCTCATTTTTGGTATCGAATTGGTGATGGGACGACAACCTCGGTTTGGTTTGATAGATGGTGTGCTCGTTGTCCTTTAATGGATTCTATTTCAGTTCGTGAAATATTCCGGGTTGGTTTCAACACAACTGATAAGGTTGTGGATGCTATTCAGAATGGGTCGTGGGTTTGGCCTATTGAATGGGCTGTTCGTTATCCCATTGTGTACAATCTTAATGTTCCTCGTATTCATCTTGGTTCGAAAGACACATTATATTGGAGGGACAATTTAGGTGGTTTAAAGGAATTTTCAGTTGGTGTGGTTTGGGAAGATATCCGTCCAAGAAGAGCTCTTGTTACTTGGACGAATATTGTTTGGTTCCCACATTGCATTCTAAGACATGCGTTTCATCTTTGGCTTGTATTGCAAAGAAAGCTCAAAACGGAAGACTTATTGAGACAATGGGATGTTGGAGATGCCAACTTAAACTTGTTTCAATGTCTGTTATGCGATATAGAACCAGACTCACACGACCATTTATTCTTTGAGTGCCCGTTTGCATCACGGGTGTGGGCTTTAGTGGTTGATAAATGTGGCTTTACTTATGTTCCTAGGTCGTTGGAAGGCATCACGCAATGGCTGCTCCCTATTGCAAGGAATAATTCAGTCAATAGTGTGCTAGGTAAGCTCATTTTCGCGGCTTCCTCTTATTTCATCTGGCAAGAGCGTAATGCAAGACTTTTCAAGAACATTAAGAGGACCAATGATCAAGTGATTGGGATTATTCTGGAAACCATCCGCCTCAAGCTTATCACGTTCAGATTTAAGAAGACGGTAAGAGTGGATCGGTTGATAGAATATTGGAACTTGCCGCGTGATTCTTTTCATGTAACTAATGCGAGTTAAAGCCTTGTTTCCTAGACTTTCAGGAACTGATTTTTTCAATTTTCATTTGTGTTCGTCTAGGAGCTTTTAGTGTCCATGAGTATGGTATGTCATGCTTATGAGTTGTTAAGGTTGAAAGCACAAATGGTGCGTTTGCTTGTTATAGTCAATATGGTACGCTACCATATTGCCTGAACCTCAATATTTTTTGGTTATATTTTTTACCAGGGTAAACAAACCCTTTACCCAAAAAAAAACTTGCATGTATCTCGCTGAAGAGAAAAAGCTAATGTGGCAGGAAAACTAAATGTCTCTCAAGATCGTTGGTGTGAGCAGTCTTATAAAGTCTTATAAAGTCTTATAAAGGTCATTCACATGTATTATGTGTTTGTGGGTCCTTTTTCTAAAAGTAAAAATATTCAATAAAATTAAAGAAACTAGTTATGAAAGATAAAAGAGTTAGGTCTCTAATTATGTGTTTTTATTTTATTTATTTATATATTTTTATTTATTTTGCAAAATATGAAAATATATTGATATGAATTTTGGGTTACATTCGATCTCTAATTAGGTCTCTTGGGTCTATGTATCAAATTTCAAATCCCATTAAATAAAAAAAAAAGACAAAATTGCACCGTTCGTCCCTAAAGTTGACGTGTTTCGCGCGTATAGTCCTTTTTCTTTCTTTCTTTTTTTTTTGGCATTTTCATCCCTGAACTCTCCAAAATTCGCGCGGTTAGTCCCTGGGCCCACATTTTGGCTAACCATGGTCAATTTTGCTAATTACACACCTTGTGAAGTTACTAAAATGCCATTTCTTTTTATCTTAATTTACAAAATTTGTACTTACAGATGGCTCCTTCCAACATATCCGTAACTAGGGATGAGCACGGTACCGGTACCGTACCGATCCCGTACCGAATTAGTGGTACCGATTTTTTCCCAAGCATAATGAGTGGTACCGGTACCGTACCGAACGGGATTCGGATACCGGTACCGGTATCGGTACCGGTACCGGTGTGACAACTGGTAAATTTGGGTGACTTTTAAAAACTTCCGCATTACTATTTTTATAAACCCGAGTATTGAAGTAAAAAAATTGGGATTATTCTGGAAACCATCCGCCTCAAGCTTATCATGTTCAGATTTAAGAAGACGGTAAGAGTGGATCGGTTGATAGAAGATTGGAACTTGCCTCGTGATTCTTTTCATGTAACTAATGCGAGTTAGAACCTTGTTTCCTAGACGTTCAGGAACTGATTTTTTCAATTTTCATTTGTGTTCGTCTAGGAGCTTTTAGTGTCCATGAGTATGGTATGTCATGCTTATGAGTTGTTCAGGTTGAAAGCACAAATGGTGCGTTTGCTTGTTATAGTCAATATGGTACGCTACCATATTGCCTGAACCTCAATATTTTTTGGTTATATTTTTTACCAGGGTAAACAAACCCTTTACCCAAAAAAAACACATGTGTAAAACAATGGGTTAATCCTAATGCCTCTTATCATGTAGTAAATCTAACTACACGAATGTAGTCTCACTTGTGGATTTGGGATGGTCCTAACGCAAGTTCTAGAATCTAAGTGCTACCGGTACACACATCATAGCATAAATGCTTTTCCTACCAATTCTAGGGGCGAACCTCACATATTTGGGGTGGAAAATTTTTTAGTGGTACGGTTTTTGTGCTAGTCATATAACTCCTATCCGTGAGACGCTCATTAAGACCAAAGTTTCACTCCTAAATGTTGTAAAAAAAATTTTAATTTGGCACTAAAATTGCCCTAACAGGTATTTCTCTCAGTTTTATTACACATCTACCCTTAAACAAACAAAAATCAAGTGTAATTGCATTCTCTAAGGTAACGTAATTTACCCCCTTACACTTAAGATGAACATTGTCCCCAATGTTCAAATAATAAGATGTAAAAGTACATTAGGTAAAGAATGAAATCAAATACTCCCCTGATTCGCTCGGTGGATAAAGTGGTAACATGGTTAGATCTTCTTCCAAGAAAATGAACGTTCAAAGCTTCCCTTCCGAAATATAAATCATCTTCTTGTCCAAAATAACCTGTTAAATCTGAGAAAACAAACACGGAAACCTGCATAACATCGGCGAGATAAATCTGTATAAGGATATATTGCTTGTGGAATGAATATTTTGCAGATTCCTGGAGTTTATAAGTTAGAGATTTTATAAAGCATTTTATGATTCCGGAAGAAAAACAAAACTTTCAAAAATTCCAGAAAACTGAGCCTGACGCCGTCAGCCTGGGGCTTGACGCCGTCAGAAGTGATCTGACATATTTTTCATGTTAAGTTTCCGGAAAATTTTCTGGAAAAACTCAATTCTTACTTCCTGGAAATCCTGTAAAATATCATTATGACTCGATACAAGCATTTGACTCAAACAATTACTAATATGTATGTCAATTTAATATTGTTATGATTCATGTTCATTTGTTCTTATAAACCGATTTAGATTTCCCTTACACTTATCTTTTGCAAAATACCTTTATATGTAGTTAAGACGAAGTTAAAAACAAAATAAAGCATTTTCACAATTTAGTTTGAAGCATGAATCAATAACAATAAAAATAAAACATACATACGGAAGCAAATAAAATCAAACAAACAAACAAATAAACACACAAAGCTTGGGTTGCCTCCCAAGAAGCGCTTTTCTTTATTAGCGAGTCTTGTAGCTAGACTCAAAGTCACGGGCTCTATTACGTGACTCCATCATTGGTCACGTCCTCTAGGTCATCCTCGGGCTTAGTCTTATATTCCGGACCTAGTTGCAAGCATTCTTTGTAAAACCCAAATATCCTACTCATAACATAGTCTACTCCTCTACTTCTATCCTTGTCATTCCTATAGTAGACCGCGTGCTTGTGCTCCTTCTCGATGTTTGACAAGAGTCGGTATTGCTCTATCTTATAAGGCATTTGGTAAGCTATATCATTGGTCTCATCCTTGAATCTAACTATCCCTAAAGATGGGTCATAATTCATTTTAGAGGCCTCAACAAATGGCTTTCCAAAAACTACTTGAGTTAAGCATGCGTCAACTACCGGACGAATATCCTCAACGATCACGAAGTCGGTGACATAGGTGAAATTCCCTATATAGACATGTAGTCCCCTAACTCTACCTACAAAATTGCTTATCCACCCCGTGCTAGGAAATGTCATGAGTCCCAGTTGCTTTTTCATTATTAGATTGTAGTGAGCTATAGTCATGATGTTTATTGGAGACTTAAGATCTATGTAAGCCTTCCAAACATGCAAGTGACCTATATTGCATGGTATATTGATGTTGGAAGGGTCACCTGTTTTGATGCTTGGGTTACCTAGGAAGTATGGTGTCTCGGGCTCATCGAATAGATCCTTATGGTATGCACGTTCTTCCTTAGTGGGCAACCTATTGAAGTAGTCCTCTTCGTCAGCTACTTCTTCTACTTCACTTATCTTAACTTCCTTATCAACCTCAACTTCCTTAACCTCATCCTTATTTTTCTTAACTTCCTCATTATGTTCACCATCTATTTTATTTTTAGGGATTGGCTTAATAGTGACAACATTAACGGAGTGGACTTGTTTGGATGAAGAAGGGTCCTTGATTTGGGGTCCGCTATTTGTGTTCCTAGCGTCCTTATGTGGAGGTGATAGCACTTGGTTGTTGAGGGCCTTCAATAAGTTGTCAATCTTATTGGTCATCTCTACTTGTTGTTGACTAAATTTGGATGTGAATTTAGCTATACGAGCTTCTTGAGATGCCATAAAATTGGACATCAATCCTTCAAAGTTATTGGTACTACCATAGTTGTTGGAAGGATTGTTGTTGAAGGTACGGTTCGAGCTTAAACCGCTGGGTTGAAAACGATTAGGTGGGTTGGAAGAATTGTTTTGGGGCGCGTTTTGGTTTGGCTTCCACCTAAGGTTTGGGTGATTTTTCCAAGATGGGTTGTAGGAATCACCGTAAGGGTTTGGCTCGTGTTTGAAAGTGTACAACTTGTCTCCCGCTCCGTCGGTACGCGAGGATGCGTAGTCCGCAAAAGCTTGTTCGGGGAGTTCCATGCAATCACGAGTGTCGTGGGGACCACTACACAATTCGCACGAAGAAGTGATTTTGTTCACTTGGCTTGAAGGTTTAGGAGCCTCGTAGGATTTCATAAGAAACTTGACTTGGTCTTCAAGTTCTATGATCCTACGGTCGGAAGTGCTTGAATTGTTTGAAGGCAAAGATATTGCCTTGAACGTTTATTGAAATCACGGGGATCATTCCAACTTTCGTTGTCATAAAGAGCAAGATCTTCTAGGAGATCCCATGATTGTTCCGCACTTAGATCACGTAGCTTACCACCGGCCGCTTGGTTAATGATTTGCCTCGTGGGGAGATTGATATGGTCATAGAAGATTTAGACTTGGAGCCAAAGGTCTATGCCATGATGAGGGACTTTTTGGAATAAGTCCTTGAATCGAGTCCATGCCTCGTAGAGGGTTTCGCCTTGGCGTTGTTGGAACGCCAAAATGTCATTCCTTAGCTTCGTGGTTCTTCCCGGTGGGAAGAATTGAGCTAGGAAGCGAGTTGTGAGATCATCCCAAGAGGTGATGGATCCTGCGGGTAGACGCTCTAGCCATTGACTAGCATGCTCTCGCAGAGAGAATTGGAAGAGACGTAATCGGGTAGTCTCTCGAGTGTCAACATCAAGGTCTATGGAATCTACGATCTTAAGGAAGTCCTTGAGGTGTTGATTTGGATCTTCGGAACGAAGTCCATGGAATGTACATCCGCTTTGCACCAACCAGACGGTGTCGGATCGCAAGGGAGACACATTGGCTCCTTGGATGAGCTCAATGGTTTTCGATAGCCATGGTGGCTAGGTCGGGAATACTCTCCTAAGGAGCGGGCTCTAGGAGGTTGGTTTGGTTGTGGTGGGTTGTTGGGATCGAGGATGTTACCACCTTCCATGTTGGCGGATGGTAATGGTTACGAACAAAAACACAAAGAAAAAGATAGACTAAAGAAAACTTAGAAAAATAAAATAAAAATCTCACTAGAAAGGAATCTAGTGAGTAGACCTAATAAAAATAAAAATTCAATCTAAATAATAACTATTCCCCGGCAGCGGCGCCAAAAACTTTGATGCGTGAGATTGCACCCTCGAAAAAAAGTTTTACTTCTCAAGGGATCTTGAGAAGCTTGCAATCCCCACCAGGCAGTGTACCTGACCGATGTAGTATAGTGTAGTGGCAAGTACCGGGGGATTGATCGTTCTCTAGGGGAATAGTGTCGTTAGGATTGAAAAACTACTCTAA
>LBNU01018546.1:39620-64422 GCA_014162995.1 Artemisia annua | reverse complement strand
AAACCTAGCCTAGCATGTTAAACAAAAGACAAGAACAAGATAGAATCAAACAACACATAGACATATTGAATGATTAATTGATTACTTATCTTCAATGTAACATGGAAGATCTCAAGGTAAAAAACCTTGAAAAAGCTGCTGAAAATCGTCTAGGGTTTCTCCCTTAAAAGTTCCACCCTAATGACTAAAAATTATGAGAATATATATAGAAAAACAGACTTGACGGCGTCTCATTATAGCCTTGATGCCGTCACCTCGCCGTGATTAGGGTTTCTTGATGGCCTTCTTGACGCCGTCCCCCTTTAAACTCCCAAAAATCGTTCTGGCTTATCAAGGTCTGACGGCGTCACGTCCAAGCTTGACGCCGTCCAAGGTACTGTTCCAGCAGAATTTGGCACTTTGTCGAATTCTTCACTTTTATGCTCCAAAAATGTCCAAAATGCTTCCTTTTCCAGAATTCTCTCCAAAGTACCTAAAATGCCAAAAGGAACGATTTAGGGCAATATTTGATCAAATAAATACGATTTAGGGCTTAAATGACCCCCGAAAAGCGATACACTTTTCGCCTCATCAAATACCCTTACACTTGAGATTTGCTTGTCCTCAAGCAAATGCGTTTTTATTCTAATCAAAATACAAGTTAGGGGTCATTTAACACTAATATAAAAATAATTACAACAAATAATCGTTCCCCTTCAATCATAATAAGCACGGAGATTACATACTAGCACCTCACAAGTAGTGTTTAGATACTCACATCTCTCAGGTGTCATAGAATTATATCTCATAAATGAAAATGGACAATATCTCTCACAACCTGTCATAGCAAATAGATTACCATAGGCTTGGGAAAGGATCGAAAACCTTCTCCACTAGGCGTAAGCACCTAAGAAAACTATCAAAGAGGACTTTACAAAAAGGTTTGTAATGAGGTGTAGGGATATGATAAACACGGTTTGGTTGGATAAGGGATATTTTACTGGTGGCGAGTTAAAGATCTTGATTAATTACATGTACAATATGGCGTTGCTAAGCCAAGACTAGACTCGACTTAAGCTAATAAAAAAACTAACAAAAATATAAAATAAACATAAAAAGAAACGGGATGGTAGTCCGTATGTTTTTTTTCTACTTTTCTTTTTCTCATTTTTTTTTTATTTTTTTTTCATACACTCTTGCCCTACCATCCAAAATAATACATTATAGGGGCCTCGGTTCTCCCCTTACACTTGAACTTTTACATACTTTACAAATAACTATTCTAATGACTCGAATTAAGATAATCGAAACACTTGGAGTACTTTTAAAATATTAACGCACATGTGGGGGTAACAATGTTGTTCTTCTCCATTACTCCATTACACTAGTACTTACCCATGAGTCCCAATCGTCCCAAAACAATATGTACAAGGATATGACTCGACTTAGCAACAATGTAATCAATTAGATAATTAACTAAGGGTTTAAACAAATGTTGTCACAATAATGCACTAAAGGTGAGTGCATACAAGGTAGGCTAAGGCGATTTGGGTGTACATTTAAGTGGGGTGTAACAAATTCTTCCTTTAAGTATAATGCTTAAAGTTAGAAACGAAAAGATAGGCTCGGAGGGGTGTACTGGGGGTATCGTGTACCAAAAATGGGTACAACGCAAGGGTGTGGGAGAATTACTTGACCAATGTAGCCAAAGTAATTATAACAAAAACACAGGTGTTTCTTCAAAGTAATTATAACGTGATATTTAAATGCATTAGTAAGATTATTGCTAATCGTATCAAGGATAGTCTTTCTTCATTGGTAAGCGTAAATCAATCGGCCTTTGTGCCGGGTAGACGTATTTCAGATAATATTCTTCTAACTCAAAAAACGTCAAAAATGCTTCCTTTTTCCAGAATTTCTCTCCAAAGTACCTAAAATGCCAAAAGGAACGATTTAGGGCAATATTTGATCAAATAAATATGATTTAGGGCTTAAATGACCCCCGAAAAGCGGTACACTTTTCGCCTCATCAATCGCCCCTTTTGACATCGCCCCTTTTGAGTAATAATTTAAGTTAAATGTCTATATGTCAAATGCATATGCTACGGGTTTTTCTAACTTGTGCCTTAGGGCATAAATTAAGCACATCAAAAGTACCATGAGACCCACGAAAAAGGACATAAGAATTCACACAAAAGTACAGACATGTACGTTTGTGTGGGTCCCTAAGTACTTTTATGTATTTTTTATGTGCTTAACTTTTGACCTTTAGAGCACAAGAACGGACAATAGTTGGTTGAACCATAATTAACCTTTCCTTCTTTGATGAATTCAGTAGCTTTTTCTTTATTTCCTTTTGAGCAAAAGGTATCATCACCAGGTTAAGGTTTCACCCATTGTCACGTCAGCGTCACATCAGTTTTAACATTTTCACTTTTAACAAAAAAAAAAAAAAAAAAAAAAAAAAAAAAAAAAAAAAGACGTTATCATAACTAAACTTTAACCAAATAACAATTTATAAAAACACACCTCCTTTAGGGGGCAGAAGTGAAACTTTGAGGGGGTGTAGTGAATATTTTATTTATATTTTTTATTTGCTCAAGGCTTTAACGCAAGGTTAAGCCCTTCACCTCCCTCGTCAGAGGCTTTAACCAAGGGTGCCGTTATGGGTAACGCGGCTTTAACGCCGAGATGGTTAAGCTTTAACCATGAATTTGATTAACATACCCATGTTCTTAGAGCAAGAGGTATGTTAACTTGAGTTATTCAATAACTGAGCGCCACGTCAGCGCCACGTCAGCGCCACATCAGCTTTAACCTTTTCACTTTAACTCACAAAAAAACACCCCTTACCTTTAACTCACCTTAACGCAACTTTTATTCAAATATTTTCAAATTCAACCCCTAAACTAAAACAAATACTACAATTATTAAAAAACATAACATTAATTTTTAAAGCACATATATTTCAATACGAAATAAAAAAATTACAACGAAATAAAAAAAAAAACATTACGAAATAAAAAAAACATTAGGAATTAAAATTAAAAAAAAAAAAGACATAACATAAACCAAACTAATACATAACGGTTCAACGTAAATCTACTGCTGACGAGGGGGCAAGTTATATTTGGCGATGATTTGATCTTTTTTCATATTGACCACCGCCACATAGTTTGGATCTTTTCCGGCAGTGTCGAGGAGCAAAAATTTAAACTCCTTAAGCCTCATTAACGTTTCTTCTGTTTCTGCGGCCACCTGATCTCGCTTGGCGGCCGCCTCATACGCCTTCGCCGCCAATTCACGTTTTGCCCGAAACTCTTGGTGCATAGCCTCCCCGAATTGGAACGACGTAACTCCGGTGCTAGTCGTGCCCCCGGTGCTTGTCGTAGTCTCGGATTTTTGTTTCTTTGAAGCCCTCTTTTCCCCCATGGGGCGTGGCTCAACATCATGACCAAACAAAGCCTCGTTCGTTTGGCTTGGGACATCGCCGGTTAAATCAATTGGATCCGGCGCGTCCCATTTGTGATGTTGACTCAAAACATCCCAAGCTTCCTCGTTGTTAAACGGTACGTTCTTATTCTGCTCACGATAAATCTGTTTCGCCCGTTTGAGGACATCCATCGGACTTTCCCCACTTTTAATATCACGTTCCGCCTTTTTGAAAATAGCGTTGAAACAAATACTTAAGGACTTCCTCTTCGATATTAAACACATATTATCAATGATTAATGGGGTTTCTTTTTGTCACAGACAATGCAAATGTCTTATTTAGCATTTTACGCTTTACAAATACAACAACAGTTAACTTATTACATAATAATATGAAACAAAAAAGCAACAGCTTGTACCTAGTATTCTTATCTATCACTTATCAGCTTATAATTACCAGTTATCACCTTACAGCTAACAGTTTACAATTAATTTTACCAAATGTATCTTTGATCTTTAGAAAATTTGTGATCTATGTTCTCCATGTACTATATATTGATTTATTACCGAAAACTAATTCTATAGCCATAACTTTTATAATCTTTGTGCTTCCACCTAAATTGGTTAGGAAAGTCACTAATATTATTATTGAATGACTTTTCTTCATAAATAAATAATGTTAGGTGATAAATAAAGAGTATGGATCTAGTGAGAAGAATTATTGAAATGAGAAAAGTGAGAAAAAAATGTGGCCACATATTTTAAATAAAGAAAAAGAAATAATAGGGAGGTGCATCTATTTTTGTGAGTGCATCTAATATTTGTGGATGTGGTTTCTTCTCATTCTTCTTATCTTAATTATATTTCTCATTTGATCCTTACTCAATAAATATTAGTCATTTAATTCTTAAGATAGCATGTCACTATTTTTTATATATAACCATGTGAAAATAAAAGATAACGTGACTATTTCTGGGGCAATAGTCAAAACAAACTACAAGAACTTGTATTACAAATTTGCGAAAGTCCATAAAAACATTTTCAAAAATACCAAATATTCAAAGATAGTTTATGCTAAGCGTGAAGAGTGTAGTTGAGGGTTTTTTCTTACGTTACCTATTTTTTTCTTTTAACTTTCTCTCAAAACCCTTACATTATATTCTCTCTTCTCCAAATTATTTTAACAGTAAATTGTAAAAATCGACCCTAAAGTTTGATCAATTTGCATGTTTCGTTCTTCACATTTCGAAACGGCAAGGATCGTCCTTAAAGTTTGGCCTGTGTGCATGTGTCGTCCCTAAAGTTTGGCCCTTGTGCATGTATCGTCCCTAAAGTTTGACCATTTAGGACGATATATGCCTCAAAAAGGACGATATATGCCCCAAAGGTTAACATAAGGGAGGATCCTTGCAGTTTCAAAATGTATGGGACACATGCAAACGGGTCAAACTTTAGGGACGATTTTTGCAATTTACTCTTATTTTTATTTATTATCATTTAAAGATATCATAATACACACAAAACCACTCACGGCAACAAATAAATTAAACCCTGACTCCTCAAAATTAGTTTTCTCTCTTTATTATGTTAGAGGACTTAACTCCTGCAAGGGAAAGGTTCTTGGGTTTTGGCACATGAAAGGTGAGGTCAGTGGCGGAGCTAGAAAAAAATTTGTTGGGGGGAGGAGACAAAATGTTTTTCGAAAAAACATTAGATAGGAAGGCCGAGATGAAAATAAATAAATTAAAACATGAAATTGCGCAAAAAATACTCTAATGAGCTTAAGCCTATGGGGCCGGGACCCTTTCCGGTCTTCATATAGCTCCGCCCTTGGGTGAGGTGTTCTTGCAGGAAAATGAAGATAATTGAGTACCGTGAGCTCTTCCTATGACGACACCCTCTTCTCTACTATAATGGCATGCATGTTGTAATTAAAGAGCATTTCTAATGCAATATGTGTTTGATATTTTTCAACATATTGTTCAACCATTTATTGTAATGCTGAAATTATTTTCAGTTCAACCTTAAGTTACTATCATCCCACACAACTTCTTTAAATATGTTAAACAATAGGGTTACTTATGTCAATCTATTCATAATAAAGTAATCTTCAAATCTTTATAATGTCTCAACTATTCTTCAAACTTTTTTTTTTCTTTTTCTTTTTAAACCCATCATTAACTTCTCCATCGAAGATACTTTAAGAAACAATTTTATTATATAAGCACAAATAATTACTATTATCCTATATAATAAAGATGGGAACCTCTACTGTAGCAAAACACTGTAGCTACAGTGGACGAAATAGTACCCATTTGCAAAATAGTCACTAAAGTGAAACTGTCGTTGCAAGATAGGTCCTTCGGGGACTAACGGTGGAACGCACTGAGAATTTTAGGGACTTTTTCTGTAAAAACATATTATTTTGAGAAATATTTTTCAAAAATAGGCTCTGCAGTTATCTATTGGTTTCAAAGTTAGTCCATAAGGACTAACTTTGCAACTCTTTGCGAATTTTAGGGACCTTTTCTGTAAAATGACATATTATTTCCAGAAATAATTTTCAAAAATAGTCCTTGAGTTTATTGGTCTTTTTCAAATTTAGTCCTTAATAATTTTCAAAAATAGTCCTTGGGGTTATTAGTCTCTTTCAAATTTAGTCCTTAATAATTTTTGAAAATAGTCCTTGGGGTTATTGGTTTCTTTCAAATTTAGTCCTTAATGACTATTTAAAAAAAAATAAAAAAAATAAAAAAACATTCCCACAGCAACGCGCGGGATCCCCACTCGTTTATTGTTATTTGATGAAAATCTGTTAAAATGCGAATACAATCTATGAAGAAGTAGATACATAACAAATAATTAATTTTGATTAAAAGAATCAATCAAAGACAATCATGTTAAACAACTTTGACTAGCAAAACCTTGAAAGGTCCATTCCAACACTTTAATTCATATTTCGTGACCGCTAAATTGTTTAACATGATTGTCTTTAGTTAATCGAACACAAAAAATGTTTAATCTAAACACATGCACGCATTTTTCGATAAAATCTTTGATTTTTTTTTACATCGAATTTAGAGGTTGTTGAGGGTACCCGTAAACCATATGGATGTTTTACTCTAGTTTAAATAACGTTAAAAATCTATTTTTTTTTCTTCCTGAAATGTATATCTTATTTATAAAACTTACTCTGCTTTTTTCATATTTAGATTAGAAAAAAAAAAAAAAAAATCATTTAATGACTTGTGGTCATGAAGCCGTCAATGCTAATATCATAACAAAGAGTCATTTTCACATGTTTGTATAAAGGGGATTGATTTGCACACAATTTCTTTTTATAAATACACCAGTTTGTAAAACACTGTAATGCATAGAGAGTACACAGTACAACACTATAATGCACAGAGTTTGGTGCAAGAACAAAAAAAGTTGGTATGCAAATCACCTCCCTTGTATAAAAGTTGTCTCCTAATAATTAACTATATATAACATTTGTTGGTGGAACAAAATCCGATGAATGTAAAATAATGTTATTTCCAACGAATCCAAAATCATACGAGTATTATATTAGCGTGGGTCTATTAGCGTGGGTCCAATGAGTATAAAACTAATAAAAAAGAAAAGAAATTACAAAGTTGACCCACAAATATGTAGTAACTTGCCAAAATTATCCTAAACTTTTAACTATTTACAACTTTTTCATATAACAAACTTTATTTATCAAATATCTAACAGATATCTCGCGATTTTATGAATAAAAAAAATTCCAATAGAAGGATCTTTTGATAACGAACAAAACGAGCCCAATATTGATATACTTTTGACATACGCACAATTATATAAAAAAATGTGAAGTTTGATATATATAAAATTAAATAACTTTTATAATACACCCTTAGTATGTCAAATAACTTTAAAAAGTAAACACTTTATTTGCGAAGATGTGTACCGTTTCTTGAATAAAAAAAATGCTGGCAAAAAAGCCTCTCGATAACGAACGAAGTAAGTCCAATATTGATATGCTTTTGAAGCACCTACGGTTTTATAGAAACTGGACTTTACCGTTGCTATTTTAGAGAACGGATACAAAAGTATAGAACTATAAAAAAACGAAAAAAACCAAATGAAACTGCGATAATTCTTACAATGTCATAGATTAAATAATACACATTCTGTAAGTTTACACGTTCTTAAATAAAATAAACACCGTGTTACGAAAACAGTAGTTACCCCGCCGCAACGCGGCGTGTACATCCAACTAGTTAATTAAATAAAAACAAACGTATTTAATTACTCAAGAAAAAGAATATAAATAAAACTTAAAAAAGCACATTTTATTTGACGACATCACGTGTAGTAGTTCCATTTTCCAGATCTCTAGAAGCAAAGCAAATAATAACATCATACCACTCATCACCAACACTTTTTATCTTCACACTTCACACTCCCAAAATTTTTATAAAAAAAATGAAACCCAAATCCATAGTTCTTATCCTTCTTACAACAATCATAAATTTTAACCTCACAGTATCTCAATCATCAGATTTCGGTATATACAAATGCAAAAACAACACTAACACAAACGTTTTCAAACAAGATATAACAAAATCACTAACCTCACTCACCGGACACGTGGCATCACACGGCGGCTTTTACAACTCCACCGCCAGCACACGTGTCACCTCCACCGCTTTATGCCGCGGAGATATCGGACCAGACGAATGCGAAAAGTGCGTGAAAACAGCTATACCGTCACTCTTACGTAACTGTCCTAACCATGCAGAAGCAGCTGCATGGTATTCAGATTGCATTGTGCGTTTTT
Source organism: Artemisia annua (assembly GCA_014162995.1). Lineage (NCBI taxonomy): Eukaryota > Viridiplantae > Streptophyta > Magnoliopsida > Asterales > Asteraceae > Artemisia > Artemisia annua. The sequence continues at coordinate 56,186 of LBNU01018546.1, read as the reverse complement.
CCCACGGTGAAATAGTAGGTGTACTTGACACGTGGACATTTGATAAGCTGTATAACTCAGCTAGTGTTGATAAGGGTGAGGTGAGTGAGTTTAGTGAAGCGTTGAGTGAGTTAACGGTGAAGTTGACGGCGTTAGCTGCTAACGGTGGGTCAGTTAGGAAGCTAGGGTTTGGTAATGTAACAGTTGTTGGATCTGGATTGGTTAGGACGATATATGCTATGATGCAATGTACGCCTGATTTGAGTAAGGAGATGTGTAGGAAATGTTTGTTTAATGCGAGTGAGGAGATTGGAAAGTGTTGTAGAGGTCGAGTTGCTGCGAGAGTTTTTTATCCGAATTGTTTTTTGAGGTATTCGAATGAGCATTTTTATAATGATCCGCCGTTGATTTCTTCGTCCGGTGAGGCTAAGTCAGGTACTGATTTGTATAGTTGAAATTGTATCTTATAAGCAGGCTAGAATTAGTTATAGTTACCAAATGCCTCCCCAACCGCCCAACTAGGACACGTGAGATAGATCTGTGGTGCATATATTGTGAGATAGTTGCTTGCCTTTAGAAAAAGTTATAATTGAAATATCGTGTTTTGTGTCTTTTGATTGATGAATTGACATGTGAATTACTTGTATAAAAGGTTCGACTGGTTAATTTCCGAGGTCAATAATGGTATGTGTTGATTAGGAATTAGGATTGCTTAAAACTGTTTGTATGCGAATTGGTGTCTTGAAATTCGATACTGTAGTATGTAGATAAGCAGGTTTGACTTTTGGATTGTTTGTCTGACTATTTAGTTCTGATTTATTAGTGTACCAATTGCTTATTCGAGACTGCATCTTTGATTTCACTTGATCTGATCCAAATTGAAGTGCATTATCTCGCTTGAATAGTTGAAATTGGATCTTATAAGCGCTCTAGAATTAGTTATAGTTATTAGTTACCAAATGGTTGTCGGTTCAAATACTGCTTAGGACACGTGAGATAGTTTTCTAGCTAGTGTATATATTGTGAGATAGTTGCTTGCCTTTAGAAAAAGTTATAATTGAAATATCGTGTTTTGTGTCTTGATTGATGATTTGACATGTGAATAAGTTGTATAAAAGGTTCGACTGGATAGTTTCCGAGGTCAATAATGGTATGTGTTGTTTAGGAATTAGGATTGCTTAAAACTGTTTGTATGCATATTGGTGTTTCGAAATTCGATACTGTAGTATGTAGATAAGCAGGTTTGACTTTTGGATTGCTTGTCTGATTATTTAGTTCTGATTTATTAGTGTACCAATTGCTTATTCGAGACTGCATCTTTGATTTCACTTGATCTGATCCAAATTGAAGTGCATTATCTCGCTTGAATGTATGTATGATTGACATGTCGTGTTTAGTGTATTTTTTCTTGAATTCAAGGTGAAATGATATTGTTGTTTGATTTAAAATCTACGGAGTATTGCGAACTAGTACAGGTTTATTAAAACCTCATGATCTCTCTTTAAGATGTTCTTTTTTTAGATCAATTAATGGTAGGGATTGCCTTAAGCTGATTATATGTTTATTGCTGTTTTGGAGTATAGTTACGGATAGACTTTCTTATCTGATTATTTTTGGAAGCATTCGCAGTTTTCATAAGTAATATAAAACAAATGAGTTTGGATTTTTACAAATACATTGTAATCAGGCAAAAAAAACAACACTACAAGAACGATATATGTGGTGGTTCCGGTGATATGTGGTTCCCTGGGGCTAATTGTAATTGGTGTCTTGTTATATCTTATGAAGAAACGGCGCAATGGCAGTTTGTCAAAGGAAAAGACTACAAGCTTCTCTTCTTTACTTGATGAACAGAAGCAAACTTCAATGAAAGATGCCGGTATGTGATGTATAATAGATGATTCTAAACTGATGATCAATCTAATATTGATTCATTGATTTTGAATGTAGACATGTAGATTATAATTTTTCTCGCAAAAACAGGCAAGAATTACATAACAAATAGATCTATTTGATAGTTCTGTCTGTAAGTCCGAAGCTTTGTTTGCAATAAAACACCAAGTAGATGGTTTCAAACCTGAAGTGTTGTTATTTTGATGTTGTGATTGTTTAGCTGGAATGGAGATTGCAACAGTACAAAATTTGCAATATGATTTGAAGACAATAGAGGTTGCGACGAATTGCTTTTCTCCGAAAAACACGATTGGGAAAGGCGGATTTGGTCTGGTCTACAAGGTATGAAGTTATTCATTGTTTTATATATTGGATGCAATTATGGAACGTGAACTGTTTTACTGTCCAACTTTGTGAGAAAACAGTTACTGTACCATAATTAAGAATATAAGATGATAGTTTCATCTTATATCAGCTCGTTGCTTTGGTATTTTGATCATAAACTGTTCAACTGGGTAGTTGGTCCTAGTTAAGAACCTAATTTCTTGGTACAGTTTGGACAATATATGTGTTAATTATAGTTGCATTGACAGGGCGTCCTTCCTAATGGGCAAGAAGTAGCAGTAAAAAGGCTATCGGAAACATCTGGACAAGGTGTACAAGAATTCATTAATGAGGCCGTTTTAGTGGCAAAACTTCAACACCGAAATCTTGTGAGGCTTCTAGGATTTTGCCATGAATCAAAAGAGAAGATCCTCATCTATGAATATGTTCCAAACAAAAGTCTAGACTACTTTTTATTCAGTTAGTCCAAAACACATGTCTCCTGATTTTGGTTAGACTTTGATGCCCCCTTTTTCACTCATTTGTCACATCTAACACGTTTTGACTGTCAACGCAGACTCTATTAAGCATGGACTTTTGGATTGGGCTACACGATGGAAAATCATAGGAGGGGTCACTAGAGGAATGCTTTACCTACATGAAGATTCACGGTTAAGAATCATACATCGAGATCTCAAAGCTAGTAATATCTTACTCGATCAGGACATGAATGCCAAAATTTCGGATTTTGGTTTAGCTAGGATTTTCGGGGTGGATCAAACTTTAGGAAACACAAACAAGATTGCTGGAACGCTGTAAGTTATATTCATCTTATTCCTTTTAAATTTGCATAAATTAGGTGAAGAACAGAAAATGAGTTATGGCTAGGTTCGTGAACCACATAATGTAACTACTGTATGCTTCTTTTAATGTTTTTTTTTTGTTACTGTTACCTTGTGTGATTATAGACCCTCATCATTTGAGAAGAATTTAACCTCTAACTTGACACATCCTACTTGCTTACAGGGGATATATGTCACCAGAGTATGCTATGCACGGACATTTTTCAGTGAAATCTGATGTATTCAGCTTCGGTGTCATAGTTCTTGAGATTGTCAGTGGACGTAGGAACTCTAGCTTCTATCAGCAAGATGATGTCGAGGACCTCCTACCCCTTGTAAGTAAATTCATGTACTTTTACTGCAAAATTCTGATTTGTATATGTAATGGTCTAAATGAGAGTCACTTGATTGGGTTTCCACGTTATTCCTTCATTGTATGGGTTCAGTCTCATGATCATATTTTGTTAGTATCTAAAAAGGTAACCCATGAAATGAAAGAACCCGCATATTTATGTATTCAAGAGGTNGACTTATTTCCTACTCGAGCACATGAGTAGATGAAGAGTTATCCAAGCTTATGGATAACAACTAGCTACAATCCTAGTTCTATTATGTTTCTTATTTTAAGCTTTGTAGATAAGGACTTATTGAATACTAGGAATTGTATTAGGATTAGGAGAGCTCATTCTTAAGTCCTATATAAACAACCCAACGAGCTTGTGTTGGGTGTACCATTCATTATCAGTTTTTTGAGCTTATATTTTCTGAATAAAAGTGGAGAGCGTATTCCCATAATATCGAGTACCTGTTTGTTCATTATTTAAGTCTTGTCCTGTTTCTGTTTGTGTTCGATCCCTTTGTGACTTGAATTTCTTGGTACAGTTTGGACAATATATGTGTTAATTATAGTTGCATTGACAGGGCGTCCTTCCTAATGGGCAAGAAGTAGCAGTAAAAAGGCTATCGGAAACATCTGGACAAGGTGTACAAGAATTCGTTAATGAGGCCGTTTTAGTGGCAAAGCTTCAACACCGAAATCTTGTGAGGCTTCTAGGATTTTGCCATGAATCAAAAGAGAAGATCCTCATCTATGAATATGTTCCAAACAAAAGTCTAGACTACTTTTTGTTCAGTTAGTCCAAAATACATGTCTCCTGATTTTGGTTAGACTTTGATGCCCCTTTTTCACTCATTTGTCACATCTAACACGTTTTGACTGTCAATGCAGACTCTGTTAAGCATGGACATTTGGATTGGGCTAAACGATGGAAAATCATAGGAGGGGTCACTAGAGGAATGCTTTACCTACATGAAGATTCACGGTTAAGAATCATACATCGAGATCTCAAAGCTAGTAATATCTTACTTGATCAGGATATGAATGCCAAAATCTCGGATTTTGGTTTAGCTAGGATTTTCGGGGTGGATCAAACTTTAGGAAACACAAACAAGATTGCTGGAACGCTGTAAGTTATATTCATCTTATTCCTTTTAAATTTGCATAAATTGGGTGAAGAACAGAAAATGAGTTATGTCTAGTTAGTGAACCACATAATGTAACTACTGTATGCTTCTTTTAATGTTTTATTGTTACTGTTACCTTGTGTGATTATAGACCCTCGTCATTTGAGAAGAATTTAACCTCCAACTTGACACATCCTACTTGCTTACAGGGGATATATGTCACCAGAGTATGCTATGCACGGACATTTTTCAGTTAAATCTGATGTATTCAGCTTTGGTGTCATAGTTCTTGAGATTGTCAGTGGACGTAGGAACTCTAGCTTCTATCAACAAGATGATGTCGAGGACCTCCTACCCCTTGTAAGTAAATTCATGTATGTTTACTGCAAATTTCTGACTTGTATATGTAATGGTCTAAATGAGAGTCACTTGATTGGGTTTCCACGTTATTCCTTCATTGTATGAGTTCAGTCTCATGATCATATTTTTTTAGTATCAGAAAAGGTAACCCATGAAATGAAAGAAACTAAATCCCGCATATTTATGTATCAAGATGCTAAGTTAGAATAACCATCTCAGGCTTGGAAACATTGGACGGGCGGAAGACCACTTGAGCTGTTGGATCCAGCACTCACTGAATCTTATTCAAAGGATGAAGTGGTTAGGTGCATAAACATCGGTTTATTATGTGTGCAAGAAGATGCAGATGCAAGGCCATCCATGGCTTCAATTCTCAACATGCTGAATAACAACTCTATTACTTTGCCTGAGCCTAAAAAACCACCTTATTTTCTTTCAAAGGGGCTCTTGTTAGACATCTCAGGTGACGCGGATAAGTCATACGTTACAATTAATTCTGAAGACGAATCATCTACCAGCAAAATGTATCCTCGATAACAGAAGGAAATGCCAATTTGTGGAGTGTGTATATACATAGCTTCTTCCATACTTCCATGTACAGAAGTAATGATGGTCAAAACATAACCATTTTCCATTCAGGGTTTTGATCGCATCTGTTTAGGCTCAACTCTAGTTGGGAACTTAAAAGAAAATGATATATATAGGAATCCATCATTTTGATTCGTGTCGATATTGAAAATAGCAGGGTATAGAGTTAAAACGAGACTCATCGTGGTCTTTAAGATGTACTATTTTTTTATTACTATCCTTGTTATATATAAGTTGTGACTGATGTGATCTTTAGTCTGTTACTGTATAATTTATTATTAACTCTGATAACCAGAAGCTATGTTAACCCTTGTTTAAAGCTCCTGGTTGTATCTTGAGTCTGGTTATTGGTTCTGATTCGGTTCATATGAAGAATGTGAATCTAATGAACAGCTTCCATTATAATCAAATTTACTTTAGCCAACAATTGTCTTACAGCAAACAAATATTCATCTACCGTGACTTGTACAAGTTGTTCACAAAAACATCATATCAGTTCCCTGCAGATTGTCGTGAGGATCTTGATTTACTTTAAAAATCGCTAGAATCATTCGTGCTTGAAGTGTACTCTTCAAAAATTGGTTTTTCTGCAATTTTAGTTGTGTGCATGAAAAAAGCAGGTTCCGAAGGGACCGCAAGCGTTATAGTAGAACTACTAAGCATGAGAACAACTGAAGCCATAGTTGGCCTATCATTAAGGTCTTCTTGAACACATAATAGACCAATGTGAATGCATCTCATCATATCACGAATAGAAGTAGAAGACAGTGTCGGATCGATTAAAGTTGATGCAGTTCCATCTCTCCAACTTTTCCATGCCTGAAAACAAATGAATTGCAAGTTGCAACATGGAAAGTCAATGTAAAACAGAGAACTATTTGCTAAAACAAAAAAGATACACTAGTAATTTTATTTCACAACTTACATGGCTGAGAAGATCCTCCATCTCCCCATTCTGGAAACTATGGTTCTTGTGACCCGTCACAATTTCGAGAACTAGTACACCAAAACTAAACACGTCCGATTTAACTGAAAATTGTCCGTGCATTGCATACTCTGGTGCCATGTATCCACTAGCACAACAAGAATAATTGTTATTTAATTATCTATTATTTTCCTTGAAAGGCAAACTCACACACACACTATATACAATCTCACAAGACCATAACAATCTCACTTTTGTCCCGGCGGGACTTGAACCCACAACCTCTTTGGTTGGAGACAAAAAAATCTCACGGATACCATGGGACGCTGTAAGACACTGATATATTGAAATTAACTCAACATGACGGTCAAATACTTGCATAAATGACTCTGTTTTTGGTAGCAAGACTTACTAGGTTCCAACAATTCGACTAGTATTGACTTGGGTTTCTTCAGGTGTACACAACCTTGCCATACCAAAATCTGCAATTTTTGCATTCATTTGGGCATCCAACAAAACATTACTAGCTTTTAGATCTCGATGAATTATCTTTAGTCGAGAATCTTCATGTAGATACAATAGTCCCCTCGCAACACCCCCTATTATTTTGAATCTTCTTTCCCAATCAAGAGTTGCACGCTTTGCAGGATCTAAAGTATTTAGTCAGTTACGAATTATATTATCAATAGAATGACTATCTACAGTTCATAAATTCAAGCAGAGTAACCTTACCAAATATAATCTGATCCAAACTTGCATTTTGTACAAACTCATACATCAAAAGACGTTCAGACCCTTCTAGGCAAAACCCCAGGAGCCGAACCAAATTCCGGTGTTGCAGCCTTGCAAGTAATAAGACCTCGTTCTTGAATTCTAGCTCCCCTTGCCCCGAATCCCTTGACAGTCTCTTCACTGCTATTTCTTGTCCGTTTTGTAACTTACCCTAAAGTTATATAACACAAAATTTTAATGCTCTTAAAATTCTTTCTGAATATGCGCTTTTTTTTTTTTTTTTTTTTTTTAATCCTTGTGTATCATTACCTTATAAACCAGACCAAATCCACCTTCCCCAAGCTTATTGTTCTCGGAGAAGTCATCTGTTGCTTCTCTAATGATACCAAAGCTATATTGCAATGATTCAGCTGTGCTAATTTCCTCGATATCTTCATTCTCGGAAACTACATTTTTTGCCACAAAAAGTATTGAAATTTAAGCCAATCTAATAGTAAAAAGTTAAGTAATACTACTTAAGAAACAAAAGAACACACACCTATATTCTTACGCAGACGTCCATGTATCTTTCTTTTTCTTCTCATGAAGATGATACCAAAAGCCACTGACAATAATGCAAGACTAACGCTTGCAACGACGGCAATGACTATTATTGTTGTGTTACTACTTTTGCCTGAAAATTTCACAAAGCATTAGGGACATTAAACAAATTCTTGTAGCATAATAATATCAACAGGGCAATTCAAAAGTAGGGGCAGGAGGGTACTTCGGCATATGTTGTGCCGGTTATTAGTATTTGTTTAGGAAAACATGTTATTCACACACGTGAACCACCTACTATCTCATATAAGAATTTACACATGTGTCAATCGAGACGAACTCACAACCTCTTGTTTGATGGACTACTCACATACACTAGGCCAAAGGCCCTTTGGTGGATACTAGTAAAAACATATCCTAGCATTAATATTGTCCTTTTTCATGTGTCTAAAATATAGTGGCAAAAGTAGATATGTACCTGGAGGCGGTGGTGGTGGTGGAGATGACTCTGATGGTGGTGGTGGTGGTGGTGGAGATGACTGTGATGGTGGTGCAATATCCACTGGAGCATTTAAGAAGCTATAGTCTTCATATCTAATATTGCAATTAGGATAAAAAATTCGTGCTCCACGTTTACTATCACAACATGTTGGGATATACCGAATTGCAAGATCCAAACAATTGTTACATTGAGTTGCAGATAAATCTGGTGTACATTGCATGAACCCATAGATCGTAGTAAAACTAGGGCCATTTGTACTGTTAGAAGCATATTTACGTAGAGATCCACCACGTGAAGCCTCACTTCTAAGTTGATCCAACAGCTGGTCAAGCGCTTGGTTATATTGGGCCACATTCGACACATTATTACGATTAGCTACCCACCTTGTAATCCTAGTGTCTAGAGCTCCCAAAATGGTCACATTGGAATACCTTACCATACAATTATCATACCAACCTATCGCAGCCTGTTTATTAGGACATGCGTCCCTTAATCTTGTACTAGCGGTATTTATGCAACTCCTACAATCGTTTGGCTGAACGTCAACTCTACATAGTGCAAGCGTGTTGACTTGATTAGGGATTTGACCAACAGACCGGTTATAAAACCCGTATCTGATGCTCGTATCAGAGGTAAGGGACGACAAAGCATCGTTAAGATTTCTTTGGTATGTACCGTTTATAGTGAAATTTGCACTATCATTATCACACCTAAGTCTTTCATATACTTGCGCCACCGAAATAGTTAATAGACTTGTGATACTAACAAGGAAAAATAGAATAGAATTTTGGATAACCATCAATATGATGTTGCAAAATGAGACACTATGGAAGTTGGATTTTTGAACTGAAATAAGAGGTGAGTTTATTTTTAGCAAATGATGGGTTTGTCTATTAAAATTCTTAGTTTTTAAATTAAATTTTGATTGACTTATGACTTTGTATAGGTCAATCGCTTACTTGGTCAAGCTTTCAAAAGTTTCAAATAAATTACAATTTGTATCTATATGATTGGTCAGAGACGGTGGCTGCCTATGGACGACGAATAAAGTGTCACTAGTTCTTTTTTAATGCGTTGCAAGTTATATTAAGACTAAAGACGTTGTTCTCATTCATTAGGCTGCCCACAATAGGTGGTGATGGTGGAGATGACTGTGATGGTGGTGCAATATCCGCTGGAGCATTTAAGAAGCTGTAGTCTTCATATCTAATATTGCAATTAGGATAAAAAATTCGTGCTCCACGTTTACTATCACAACATGTTGGGATATACCGAATTGCAAGATCCAAACAATTGTTACATTGAGTTGCAGATAAATCTGGTGTACATTGCATGAACCCATAGATCGTAGTAAAACTAGGGCCATTTGTACTGTTAGAAGCATATTTACGTAGAGATCCACCACGTGAAGCCTCACTTCTAAGTTGATCCAACAGCTGGTCAAGCGCTTGGTTATATTGGGCCACATTCGACACATTATTACCATTAGCTACCCACCGTATAATCCTAGTGTCTAATGTTCCCAAAATGGTCACATTGGAATACCTTACCATACAATTATCATACCAACCTATCGCAGCCTGTTTATTAGGACATGCGTCCCTTAATCTTGTACTAGCAGTATTTATGCAACTCCTACAATCGTTTGGCTGAACGTCAACTCTACATAGTGCAAGCGTGTTGACTTGATTAGGGATTTGACCAACAGACTGGTTATAAAACCCGTATCTGATGCTCGTATCAGAGGTAAGGGACGACAAGGCATCATTAAGATTTCTTTGGTATGTACCGTTTATAGTAAAATTTGCACTATCATTATCACACCTTAGTCTTTCATATACTTGCGCCACCGAAATAGTGAATAGACTTGTGATACTAACAAGGAAAAATAGAATAGAATTTTGGGTAACCATCAATATGAAGTTGATGGAAGTTGGATTTTTGAACTGAAATAAGAGGTGAGTTTATTTTTAGCAAATGATGGGTTTGCCTATTAATATTCTTAGTTTTTATATAAAATTTTGATTGACTTATGACTTTGTATAGGTCAATCGCTTACTTGGTCAAGCTTTCAAAAGTTTCAAATAAATTACAATTTGTATCTATATGATTGGTCAGAGACGGTGGCTGCCTAATTGCCTATGGACGACGAATAAAGTGTCACTAGTTCTTTTTTAATGCGTTGCCAAGTTATATTAAGAATAAAGACGTTGTTCTCATTCATTAAAGTTTTAAACCGTAGCGATGAATATTCAAAAAAGTGAAAAAGTACGTACAACTAGTATTATTTTATGCATTTTACATGAAGATGCATTCATCTCCCACTTATACACAGACAATATTTTATATTCGTATTTGATATTTTAATTTGTAGCTTCTATCCCTTTTCAACTTTCTAGATGAAATGGAGTACATTCCCGTAGCTAGTCAATGGAGAAAATAATCTACACTTCATGAATAGAAATTTGAATTTGTATGTACATACGAGCTGTTTCTTTTTTCTATTTTTGGCAAGAATCAAAAACATTGTCAACTAAATATATGTAGTGGTTCGGTCTAGTATGGTCCAAAATTGAACTGTAAACACAATTATTCGCCTTAGTGAAAAGGGAAACGTTTCGATTTTGGTTAAGAAACAAGTCAATCACAACTTCATAATCATAATTAATTCCTTCAACGTGGGCTTACTTTAAAAAGTAGCGGGCCTAGATTAGTGGTGTAAGTGATTTGTAAACAGACATAATACAACTTAAATAAAATGTAAGGTTTTGCTAATAAGGGTTTTTGTTAATAACTAGTTTTCGAAATTTTTAGTAAGACAGAATGTCCAAACAAAATCATTTAAACCATCCAAATTTACTAACTATCTCCTACAATTTCTATTGAAAAATACGAAGCATGTTTTTCACTATGTCTTAATATTAGCGAATTTTATGAAAAGTTTGTTGTTATAAACAGCCCTATAGGCTCTTGTTAGCGTTTCCCTAAAATGTAAGTGGGCTTTCATGTTAAAAATGAATTCAAACTTTACATACACGCCACCGGTGAGCTAAACCCAATTTTGTTTTACGCATTTTTAATATATACGGGTTGCAATTTCTTGTTGTTCCAGACGTGCATATATCTTAGCTATTTAGTGAAATGGCTCGAGTAGTTCTTATTGGGCATGGATGAACCTGCATGTTACACAAGTAGGTTATCTCTAAAAATTAAATTTTCTTCAAGATACAAATGGCCACAAAATGCATCTCATCATATCACGTATGCAAGTAGAGCACCGTGTTGGATCGACTAAACTTGATGCAGTTGTCCCATCTTTCAGCTTTTCCATGCCTGAAATCATGAGTTGCAAAAAGCAACTTGGGAAGCCAATATTAGACTCGGTCAAGCTAAATATTGAGAACAAAAATATATGCTAGTCATTTTATATCAGAGCAAATTACATGCCTAATAAGCCCTCGATCATCACTCCGTTCTGGAAAGTATATGGTTCTTATGACCCACTAAAATTTCGTGTACAAGTACAAGAAAACTGAAAACATCCGATTTTTCCCGTGCATTGCATATATATTTTGGTGCCATGTATCCACTAGGTCACTAGGGCCACAAGTATAGTTGTCACTCACTACTCACTTGTGATCAGTTATATGTATTTTTAGATGACAAATTGGTTAACGGTTTTTTAAAGCATTATATGTTATGTTAGGTCTCTCTCTCTCTCTATTTATTTATTTATTTATTTATTTATTTATTATTATTTTTTATTTTTATTTTTGTTGTTGTTGTTGTTGTTATGTTAGGTCTTGATAAAGATATAGAGTTGAGTTTATGTCAATTGCATCAAACTCATACTCTATTATACGACATGTTTTATTTACAACGATTCACTTATCATAACTCTACACGCCTTATATTCTCAAGATAAATAATGTTTTGAAACAACTAAGACAAGTTTATATATAAAAAAATTATCAAAACGTGAAGTATCACAATTTCAAAGCAATCAGATGGAGATGAAATCCAGATTTTTGTATATTTTTCTTTTTCTAGCAATTATTCATGGTGGTAATTTTGCCATTGCGCAATATTCATTCGGGCAAACAATTCAGGATTTCAGGTGTAGAAACACTAAATTTAAAGGTACCAAATATCATGAAAACCGAGATGTTGCACTGAACCGTCTTGTCGAGAAAATGAGAACTCCAAGATACTCTAGTTATGGCTATGTTAGTGAGGATGCTGCCTGATTGGATGATAAAGTAAATGTCGTTGCGCTTTGTCCGCCTAATATCAAAGGGAAAGGTTGTGAGGAATGTATCAAGAAAACTATACCATATATTAAACAAGGTGTGGCTTGGAGTATCATATCGAATTTCTATTCATGTATGGTGTTTTACACGGATTGTGGTATTAGTGAGTTTGGGATTGATGACTCAGTTTGGACCAGCTTCTGGAGTCCAAAAGCTAATGCAAATGTTGCTGAGTTACAAAAGGCCTTGAATAGTTTGGCTCCTAAGATACAAGAGGAAGCATCCTCCAGTAATGATCAGTTTACGAAATTTGCAAAAGGGAAGGTATGTTATGGCTCGACCACCTTGTACATGTCTATGCAATGTATGCCGTTTCTATTGAAAGATGGTTGTATAACATGTTTATCAAAAGCAACTAAGGAAATTCATAGATGTTGCACGGGAAAAGGATTTAGTTCCGGAAGAGCGGTATCTCCACACTGTGTTTTAAGGTACGCCCATGAAATTTTCTACTCTAACAGCTCCCCGGACATCTATCCTCGGTTGTCTTCAGCCACTTCAGGTACGCATTTATCCATTTACATATCATGAATTGTGCATGGTTACGGGTTTATATATTGGATGTATTACACCGTTGACTCCTTAGCACTGTTTCAAATCTCGTCTATAGTCCATACTTTCGATAAATATCATCATTAGCCCCTGTATATTAATTCTAGCACAATTCGTTAGTGAGTCCGTTAAGTTATAGAATATTTTTGTCTTTTTTGACATATATACATCAACTAGATTAATGTGTTGGTATTAAAAGGTGCTTACAAGATGTTTATGTTAGGTCATGATAAAGATATAGAGTTGAGTTTATGTCATTTTCTTCGAATGAATTAGATACGACATGTTCTATTTACAACCGTTCACTTATCATAACTCTACACGCCTTATATTCTCAAGATAAATGACGTTTTGAAACAACTAAGACAAGTTATATATATATAAAATATCAAAATGTGAAGTATCACAATTTCAAAGTAATCAAATGGAGATGAAATCCAGATTTTTGTATATTTTTCTTGTTCAAGCAATTATTCATGGTGGTAATTTTGCCATCGCGCAATATTCATTCGGGCAAACAATTCAGGAATTCAGGTGTAAATATACTAAGTTTAAAGGTTTCAACTATCATGCAAACCGAGAAGCTGCAATGGGCCGTCTTGTCCAGATAATGAGAAGTAATCCAAGATACAATGGTTATAGCTTTGCTAGTAATGCTACTGGTGGAAAAGGAATAGCTGATCTAGTGAATGCCGTTGCGCTTTGTCCCCCTAATGTCAAAGAGCAAGGTTGTGAGGAATGTATCAAGAAAACTATACCATATATTAGAGAAAAGTGCCCTGATCAAAAAGAAGGTGTGGCTTGGAGTATCATATCGAATTTACATTCATGTATGGTGCTTTACACGGATCGTGATGTTACTTCTCCTGGGCTTGATGACTGGGTTTGGATCCACTTCTATACTCCAAAAGCTGATGCAAATGTTGGTGAGTTACAAATGGCCTTGAATAGTTTGGCTCCTACGATGCAAGAGGAAGCATCCCCCAGTAATGATTACTTTAAAAAATTTTCAAAAGGGAGTGTACGTTATGGCTCGACCACCTTGTACATGTCTATGCAATGTACTCCGTTTCTATCAAAAGAAGATTGTATAGCATGTTTATCAAAAGCAACTAAGGAAATTCATAAATGTTGCACGGGAAAAGGATTTATTTCCGGAAGAGCAGTATCTCCATACTGTGTTTTAAGGTACGCCCATGAAATTTTCTACCCTAACAGCTCCCCGAACATCTATTCTTGGTTGTCTTCTTCAGCCACTTCGGGTACGCATTTATCCATTTACATATCATGAATTGTGCATGGTTACGGGTTTATATATTGGATGTACTACATCGTTGACTCCTTAACACTGTTTCAAATCTCGTCTATAGTCCATACTTTCAATAATATCATCACTAGCCCCCGTATATCAATTCTAGCACGTAGTGCAATTCTAGCACAATTCGTCAGTGAGTCCGTTAAGTTTGAGAATATTTTTGTCTTTTTTGACATATTATACTTAATGGACTCACTAACAATCTACTTTTTATTCATATAATTTAGTTGGAGATATGCGCTTTGGGAAGGAAAATCCTACAAGCGCAGTCGTCGATGATCATATGGACGTTGAAGGTAATATTTCCAAAATTTTTGACATAAACATATCATTTTGTTCAAAGTTAATTTGTTAATGAAATGATTTTATGGCATTTTTATTGCAGTATCTGGGGTGAAAATAACATACACGAATGATTTGGGATGAGATATTAAGTTTGTGTTTTGTAATCGATTGTGTATGTTTTAAAGTTGAACTATGTACCTACTAGCCTATAGTAGCTAATAATAAATTGCTTACAAATCATAAAGTTGAAGCAAATAATGCTTCAAAGTGGCATGTAAAACATAAACACATAGCAAGTCACTTAATTAGAGCCCCTGAACTCTCATTTAATCTTTGGAAAGGCCAATAGAACATGGTTCACGCAATCACACTGAAAATTCTAGAAATAAAGAAATAAAGTGAGTGAAATATTAATAGAGTAACATAGACTTCAAATAAGTTACAACAACTGAGTGGCGTATAACTTTGAGAGTGAAAACAAAGAAAGAAAGTATGAGAATTAGTTGCTTTTTCCTACACGATTAAGTAAGTAATTAACTGCATTTGATAGCATATAAGCATGTGATATACGAATATACCATGGGTGTGATCGAAAATAAATATTAAGCCCATCCCTTGGTGCAATCAAAACAATTTCATAAAACTTCGAGCGTAACCTTTATGTGCACCAATGTAACTGCTATACGCTAATATATCAAGATTTCTGTAACTTTCAGTAATGCATTTTGCTTGTCGAGTGATGTGCATGCCAACTAACCTTAGTTATAAAGATCCTATTAAAATGAAGTCAATGTAAACTGATCACATGGTATTCAAATTATTTTTGAAAGGAGTATGCACGTAATGTTAAACTATTAAAAATCCGTAACACAAAAAACAAAATTTACACTACGAATGTTTTTCGGTGGGTATGGTATGTCTGCAACTTAGTGAATTCATTAAATCCCATTTTTCCCTTCCAAAACCGTAACTTAAGACTCGATGTATAAAACAACATATATAATGTATCATCTTCGACTACACAAGGAATGTGCACTACAAAATTTATATCGAACCTGAAATTCAAATGGAAAAGGACATGGCATAGTTGACTCCCTTCGTTTTGATCGAAACCTATATTAAAACAAAATAAGGTATATTAAGTTTTACCAAAGATTAATGCTGGCATATTTATATATTATTGAGATCTTAAAGTTGACAAAAAAAAAAACTTGTAAGAGACCTTGCGCGCATAAGTTTAATTGACTGATAGAGATGAGATCAATATAGATCTCATATTTGCCATAAAAACAATGAACCAATCATAACCACCCATTTTTATTTTCCACATTTTTTTAAAAAATAAAATATCTTACAAACGGTAAATCGTCAAGCTACAAAAAAATACCATCGCGACGAGAATTAAATCATCTTTTGATAGATATGCATTGTTATATACTTTCGACGATTTTTTTTCGACGAACTTTTTTTTAAAAAAATTTCCGCCCAGAAAAATCATATATGATTTTTATAAATCAGGGAGAATTACATATATCCCCACTTAAACTTCGCTAATTGCATATATCCCCAATAAAAGTTTAAAATAGCAAATATACCCAATTAAATTTAGTAAACTCACAAATTTACCCATTTTTGTCTCTTCTTGTATAAAGAATTCAAGATATGACAATTTTACCCTTTAAATCTTCATTTGACTCACAATCCAAATCAGTTCGTTTCTTTAGAATGTAGAAACCTCAATGGAACCTCTGAAAACAATTCTTTTTGTTAAAAATGCCTACTATTTGTAATAAAGATCATGTCAATTTAATATTGTTAACGCCAATTGCCTTCTTACAACCAAATGTTTATCTCTTAAATAATAAGCCTATGATTTATTACATTTTATATTCATACAATATCAATTTATTTGAAAAAAAAAAAAAAAAAAAAAAAAAAAAAAAAAAAAAAAAAAA
>LBNU01018546.1:9678-32772 GCA_014162995.1 Artemisia annua | reverse complement strand
TACCCCTCATTGCCACATCATATGACACTGTCACCCCCCCCCCCCCCCCCCGCCGCAAATAAAAAACAAAACTTTCCCGCCAAAAAAATTTTTTTTTCCCGGCCAAAATTTTTTACTCATCACTGTTATAATTTACTGCATCCGATAATAAAGTTACTGATCCGTTTATTGCTCACAATTATGATTTTACTCTGATCATGGTTACGCATTCATGGTGATAACGTTACTGCATCATAGTTACAAGGAACTGCATCATGCCTAAGTTTCTGCGATCTTATGATATGTCACTGCCATCACGGTACTACATTCTGGTTATACAAGTGACGCAGCATCATGCATAAGTTCTCTGCATCATACATGTATACCTCCTAACTGCATCACAATTAAAATACGATTCTCTTATAAGTTTTTGTGCTTTTATATAAGTTTAGCTGCATCATACGTTAAAGTTCAGTGCATCAACTATGCTCGCAGTAACTTATAACCTTTAATCACTAAAATTTATAGCCCCCTTGTGATGCAGTAACTTTATAATTTTTTTGGGTTGAAAAAATGCAGTAATTTACAACTGTGATGCACTAAAATTTTGCGGGAAAAAACATTTTTTTTTTGGCGGGAAAATTTTTTTTTGCGGGTGGGTAGGTGGGGTGACCATGTCATCATGAATGACCGATGAGGGTGACATGTCACTCTCACCAATCCTTCCTAAACTTTTTATTAAAGGGACTTTTTATTTAACCATACCTATATATATACATAGCACTACTACTCTATATCCCATATAGCTACGTACCATATATACACATACCGTAATTATATATATATATATATATTATATATACTATATATAGTATACTATATATATAATATATTATATTATATATAATATAATATATATATTATATATATGAGGTGAGATCATGCAAAACAAGTATCTCTTTAACAAAACATATAATCTAATCTGCAACTATCCATCTATGCTTTATCTAATGGGCTAAGATCAAATCAAAAATAACAAGGGGGCAAATTGGCAGTATTAGCTCATTTAATATAAAACTCACTTTTTCACCTTTTTTTTAAAACACATATTTCTTCAACGTAATCTCAGCTTACGAAAATATACATCGCGACGAGAATTAAATCATCTTTCTATGATAATGCATTGTTATATTTCGACGATTTTTTTTTTCAAAATTATCCAGAAAATCCCCGGGATTGTAAAAAAATCATGGGACTTCGTAAAAGACGAGTATTTTTTTTCAGTAAATTTACCGTCCAGAAAATCCACGGGATTCGTAAAGAAATCCCGGGATTCGTAAAGAAAATTGTTTTTTCAAAATTTTCAGTCCAGAAATCCCACGGAATTCGTAAAAAAAATACTATGGGATTCAGTAATGAATCATGGGATTTTTAATTGTATCCCATGGGAAATTTTTTCCGTATGAACACAAGGGATTCATAGTGGAATTCCATGGGATCTTTGTGAATCTCAAGGATTCTTTGTGATTCCCATGGGATTCTGTATGAATCTCGAAGGATTCATATCCCATTAAGTTCGTATGATATCCAAAGGATTCTTGGGTGATAAATGGATAATCATATTTTTAGCAAACACCTCATCTGAATTACAATTCTACAACTTGAAATGATAAATAATTTTACAGTAATAATGCCATCTCATTCTTTTTGATAGATACATTATTTATACATATTTTAACCAAACATCTCATCTGATAAAGTGTAATATTTAATAGTTAATATAGTCACGTTCATTTGAAATTTCCAAACATCTAATCATGAAATATATGGTATACTGTATAACACGTTCGTCTACTTCTCATTTTCATCTTCACTACAACCCACCGCGATCCAACCTTTTCATCTCACTAAAAATTAATTAGTTTTTGACTCCAGCAAGGCAATGTTATCAACTCTCAATTGCCGTCGTCCAATCCACCGCGCCGTCACTTCTCTCGCCACTCTCCATGTCTTCAACTCTTTATCAACAACTGATGTCTGTCAACAATCTAGCCGTTTTTTCTTTCGCGTTGTAATATGTGTTATTCATCTCGTATGTCCATTGAATAGCCGTGATTTACGGTTTAAAGATCATTAGCGGTTAGGTTTGAGATATAATTTGGGAAAATTATTGAGAGAGAATGGAAATAGTTGGTGGACTGAGTGTGTTGACTGATTGCGTGTGTGAGCAAATGAGGTGTAGTTAATTTACAAACTACCCCTCGCTTATTTAAGAATATGGGATGATTTAATCTCTACGTCGGATGATACTAAGATGAGAGTCTGGACTGACTAATTTGATCTTTAGCTAAATGCTGTTTTGTAAAGAACTTTGTCATATATAGTAAATATAGATATATATATACTATAATATACCTACTATTATATACATACTATATAACTATATATTGTAAGCGTTCCATGCAGAAGAAAATTTTCTGACAGAACTTTACAGAACCTTTGAAACAATCCTTGGCATTAATTTATATTATCAATGGTTGTAATTGGTGATGGCATTACTGTGATTTTACAAAAACTCTTTAACTGCTCATAAAAGGAGAAGGGGCCACTAATGGAATTTTTGCATCCCATGTTTTCAATAATTGATCCGCATCGATATTAGGTCACATATTAAAAAAAAAAAAAGATCTCTTTTTTCTTATGCAGTACCGCCTCTTTCATCAGATCACCACCAAGATCCATTGCACACTTCCCCCATCTGTGTAATGGTACAGCAGATTCGTAATCACCTATAACGAAACACAGAACGTCGTCGCGAATCTACCAGAGACAATTCAAACAATACATGTTTGAACTTCTGTATAAGGTAAGTGTTTATTCATGTTTGTTTGTGTATATGCACAATTTGATTTTGTAGTCTTTTTTTGGCTAATATATGAAATAGAATTTTATTATATTATTTTAGATCTGAAAAATATTGTTGATTGGAAATGGATTTGGAAAAAAAATGGTTCCATTACAACTGATTTGATACGTAGGTATCATATATTCTTGCTTTCATTCATTATTGATCAATTTGTTAATTTAAACATATATATATATATATATATATATATATATATATATAGATACATATATAATTATGTCAAAGCCCTTTTGGTGTACGTTGAATTACCTTATTAACTACTTGTAGTTATCTCAAATTTTATATTCTCATTTTAAGTTATTACATAATAGGCATGCTATATATTGCAAAGGATTAATGTTGTTTAAAAAAATTACAAAAATTTCATAAGATAATGTTGGTGAATAAACAAGTTGTGAATGAAGTTTTCTAAAAGTGTATAGTTTGGATGCAAAAAAATTATGAAACGTTTGTGCATTAAAAATTTGTAAATTGACATTTAGTGCATCAAAGATTTGTTTTTATATTGATCTTTTTTTTAGTATTTGCATTGAAATTTCATTCTCCATAACATATATACAATATAAATTTTGGCATCAAAAAAATTTTGTGGATTAAATTTTACATTTTTTTTTGGTAAAGGGTTACCCGGTAAATTTTACATTTTTGTGCATTAAAAACACATATAGAATATCAAAATTAGAAACATTTCATTCACAACTTTTGTTATGCACCAACATCATTTATTATGGGGGAAAATTTCAGGGTTTCAAAAAGTTTTAATTGTTTTCAAGTCTTTTAAAATTCCTCACAAATATTTCTTTTATTTGATATACTCCATTTACCTAAAACTTGAATATTTAAATTTCTTCTCAAAATACAAGTTTCTAATAAGTTCTATTGGGCTAAACCCGTGCATACTAAACCACTTGGTCTAAATTAAGCGGTCACCGGGGGTAACCTTGAGGGGTTGTTTCCTTTGGAATTCTCGGGTTCGAGTCCTGCCAATGGTGTTTTCCTCCTATGCGAAGTAGAAAAGAGGGGTAGGGTTCGAGGAAAGCATAATACCCGCTTGGATGTTACTACACGAATCGAATCACTAACTACTAACAAAGTAACTAGCCGTTCAGAAAAAAATAATAATAAGAAAAAATAAAAAATAAGAAAACGTGCAAATTAAAACTAGCTAACAAATGCATGTAACCAACCTATATATTCTTAAGATATAAAGTTTTGTACAAGATGTTTATGGCCACAAAAATTGTCACCGCTGTTTACAAATATTCAAAACGAGAGACCAAAAAAAATGTCAATGAATAACTTATAGCAAACAAGTATTTGTCTAATGCGAATACATGTCACTCAACGCGAATACATGTCACTCATAGACATATCACTTGCTACAGATCGGTGTGAAGATCTTGATCTACTTTTCAAACGGCTAGGATCACTCGTACTTGAAGAGTACTGTTCAAAAAGCGGTTTTTCTGTATTTGTAGTTGAGTGCAGGAAAAACGCAGGTTCTGAAGGGACCGGGAGGGTCAGAGAGAAGCTACTAAGCATAAGAACGACTGAAGCCATAGTTGGTCTATCATTAAGGTCTTCTTGAACGCATAAGAGACCAATGTGTAAGCATCTCATCATATCACGTATGGAAGTAGCGGACAGTGTAGGATCGATTAAAGTTGATGCAGTGCCATCTCTCCAACTTTTCCATGCCTAAAAATATACATATATTGCCACATGAAAAATCAGTACTAAAAACAAAAATTAAACAATATGCTAGTAATCTTATTTCAAAACCTTATTTCAAAACTTACATGGCTAAGAAGATCCTCCATCATCATTCCATTTTGAAAACTATGGTTCTTCTGACCTGTTACAATTTCGAGTACAAGTACCCCAAAGCTGAACACGTCGGATTTAACTGAAAATTGTCCATGCATTGCATACTCCGGTGCCATGTATCCACTAGGGTAACAAGAATATTTGTAAACTATATATAGACGCTATAAAACACTACTAGACTGCGAGTAACTCAATATAAAAATCATATATGTGCATAACAAACTCTATTTCGGTAGTGAGACTTACTAGGTTCCAACAATTCGACTAGTGTTGCCTTGGGTTTCATCTGGTGTGAACAACCTTGCCATACCAAAATCCGCTATTTTTGCATTCATTTGGACATCCAACAAAACATTACTAGCTTTTAGATCTCGATGAATTATCTTTAGTCGAGAATCTTCATGTAGATACAAAAGTCCCTTCGCAACACCCCCTATTATTTTGTATCTTCTTTCCCAATCAAGAGTCGCACGCTTTGCAGGATCTAAATAAGAGAAAGGTTGTAAGTGAAAGAACGAATATCTACAAATCTATCATAGTTTATTTAAACTTACCGAATATAAACTGGTCCAAACTTGCATTTTGCATAAACTCATACATCAAAAGTCGTTCAGATCCTTCTAAGCTAAACCCAAGAAGTCGAACCAAATTCCGGTGTTGCAGCCTTGCAAGTAACAAGACCTCATTCTTGAATTCTAGGTCACCTTGACCCGAATCCCTCGACAACCTCTTCACTGCTATCTCTTGTCCATTTTGTAATTTACCCTATATATTTAGTTCCAAAAGTATTAAAATAAAACTACACATTTTGGATCAAAAAAGTGTAGATTGGCAGGGACAACTTAAATTTCGTACCAAATTGTAATTTTCTTGCACTTTATTGTTTACCTTATAAACCAAACCAAATCCACCTTGACCAAGCTTATTGTTCTCCGAGAAGTTATCGGTTGCTTCTTTAATGATATCAAAGCTATATTGCAAAGATTCCGCTGTACTAATATCATCAATATCTCCATCCTCGTAAACTATAATCATTTCACAACTTTTATCAAACGAAACCCCCAATATTATATCATGGAAGTAACTTAAAAAACCAAGATTACGCACCTAAATTCTCTGGTGGACGTACTTGGATATTTCTTTTTCTTCTTATTAACACCATAAGGAGAACGGCTGCTAGTATCAGAAAACTAACGCTTGCAACAACGACAATGACTACAATTGTTGTGTTACTACTTTTTCCTAAAAGTGCCACAAAATATTAGCTACATGTGAACATAATCATAAAGCATTATGTCAATGATAAATATATGACGGAGGCTAAGCGAGGTAGATATATACCTGATGGCGGCATTGGCGGTGAAGATAACTGTGTTCACTACACCAAATAGGACGACGGGCGACGAGGTTTTTCGCGGGGACATAAATGTCCCCGCCGAAAGTCGCTAAACGACAAAAATGGTGCTGAGGTGGCACACAACCTCGCTGACCGTTTACTAGATTTTTAATGCACACTTTCGGCGGGGACATGTCCCCGCCAAAAGTAAGCACACTGTTTGCCAAATGCTGAGCTGGCACACAGACTTGCTGACCGTTTACTAAATTTTCAACGCTTTCGTTTGGCGGGGACATGTCCCCGCCGAAAGTGTATTATCATTTTTGGTCAAGTTTGACCAAAATAGTCCATCTAAATTGTACGCGGGAATTATTCCCGCTTTTACTTTTAACGGGGACATGTCCCCGCTAAAAGTGTATTATCATTTTTTGTCAAGTTTGACCAAAATAGTGCCTCTAAATTGTACGCGGGAATTTTTCCCGCTTTTACATTTAACGGGGACATGTTCCCGCTAAAAGTGTGTGCTGCAATTATTGTACCAAATTGCAACTTTGCCTGCCAAACTTTTCTATATTTCTTTCCGGAAAAATTCCGGAAAAAATCTGGAAATTACCCATTTTGCAGCATTTGCTGTAAAATGGGTTATACACTTTTAGCGGGGACATGTCCCCGCCGAAAGTGTGCAACTATTTTTGGGTGGCACGTTATTAGCGGGGATATGTCCCCGCTAAAAGTGTGTAACTATTTTGGGGTAACAAGTTATTAGCGGGGACATATCCCCGCTAAAAGTGTGCCATATTTTATTTATTGTCACACTTTCAACGGGGATACGTCCCCGCCAGGGCCAGATTTGGGCCTGTGCAGGCTGTGCAACTGCACAGGGCCCAAACTCCTTGAGGGGCCTCCAAAAAGTATTTTATACCCATGTTATTTGTATAGTACTTAAGCCCAACTTCCAAGCCATTTTATTGGGTTTTACTTATTGTTGTAGGCCTGTAACAATGTAACGAATTAAAAGCCATATATTGTTTAATTGTTGTTAACGGAAAATTTCAAATTCTCATTAACTGCAAATTTCCAAAATTAAAAACACCTATTTTTAAGAAGTAATCTGGTTTATATTTGAAATGCCTTTCTTTTTCTTTTTTCCACATATTTGAAAGTAGATAAAAAAACACTTTGTTGGCCTTTTAACATTTTAGATTATAACAAGTTTTCTTGTCTCGAATTAACTTAATACTACATGTTTAAGGGCTTACTTTTTAGTTGCGGCACAGGGCCTCTAAAATCCACGGGACGGCCCTGGTCCCCGCTGAAAGTGTACAACACTTTTTTTATTGTCACATTTTCAACGGGGACATGTCCCCGCCAAAAACTTCGATGCCACGCTGGCATGTTTGACCAGACGAAACGATGTGGGACCCACAAGTCCCCGCGGAAAATGTGGTGCGTCCCCGCCAAAAGTTAACAGCGACAGGGTNAGTGTACAACACTTTTTTTATTGTCACATTTTCAACGGGGACATGTCCCCGCCAAAAACTTCGATGCCACGCTGGCATGTTTGACCAGACGAAACGATGTGGGACCCACAAGTCCCCGCGGAAAATGTGGTGCGTCCCCGCCAAAAGTTAACAGCGACAGGGTTTTGGCGGCAGACTTTCGGCGGGGAGATGTCCCCGCGGAAAGTCTTTGGCGGGGACAAGACCCCCCTTTTCGCGGGGACGTCTACAGTCCTCCGGTTCATATCTCACGTTATTAGCGGGGAGACGTCCCCGCGAAAAGGGGGGGTCTTGTCCCCGCCGAAAGTGGTTAACAGTGTAGTGGTTGGTGGTGGTGGTGGCGAGGGTAGTTCAACGGCCACAGTATCATTGTAGAACCTATCTTCTTCATATCTCATGTTGCAACTAGGATAATAAATTCTTGCTCCACGTTTACTGTCACAACAATTTGGGATTTGTCTAATTGCACGATCCAAACAATTATAACAATCAATTTCAGATAGATCCGGTGTACACTGCATAAGCCCATAGAGCGTGGTAAAATCAGGACCACTTGTACTATTGGAAGCATATTTACGTAGAGATCCACCTCTCGAAGCATCATTTCTTAGTTGATCTAATAGTAGGTCAAGTGCTTGGTTAAACCCTGCCACATTTGATGCATTACGAGTATTAAACATGTCCCATCGAAAACTTGTGTCTAAAACCCCAAAAATGGTCGCATTAGAATACTTAAGCATGCAATTATCATACCACCCAATTGCACCCTTTTGATTAGGACAAATTTGTCTTAGTTGTGTGATAGCATCATTTAAGCACCTTCTACAGTCCTCCGGTTCAACATCTCCTTTACATAGCCCAATCGCATTGGCTTGATCGGGGTTTTGACCAACAGACCGGTTGTAGAAACTGTACCTAATGCTTGTATCGATCAGATGTGAGAGATGATAAAGCATTGTTCAGATTTCTTTGGTAGACACTGTTTATAGTGAAATTCGCGTTATTATTACACGTAGGGAATGTAAGATTTTGAGAGACCGAGAGGGTAACTAAATTTATGACGAGAAATAAAATCAAGTTTCTGATTGCTATCGACATGCTGTCGCAAATATGAAATTTGATGGAGCTTCAATTCTTTGAATGAAGTAAGAACTTGATCTTGTCTTTCAATGAGATTTTAAATTGTATCTTCTTTGACAAATGAGTTGTATAGGTCAATCTTTTACTGGGTCAAGCTAGCTTTTAAAAATCCAATTAAAGATGTCGGTTTGTATGCAAGTAGTCAAAGACTGGAGGCTATGAAAACACGGAAGGATTACCAAATTAAGAAATAAACTATCGTAATATAAAAAGGATAAAAAAGTATAGTTTGACTTTGGCAACTGAATGTACCTTTCCACTCTTCAACGTCGACTATTTTATATTATTATGTCGTATTTTTGAAGTTTCTATAACTTTTCCTGTATAGATCAAAGGAATTACGTGTCTAATAGTTAATCGGAAAAATTGGTCGTACACGTCATGACGTTAAATATTGGTACTGTGTTTATTCGCCCGACTTAATTAGTAAGGATTCCGTTTACGTGTTTATTTATCGAACATTAACGTTTTATATGACAAAAATAGATATAATTGTTTATCGTCATCACGTCAATATAATATTGAAAATGAAACAAGTAGACATAATAAAAAAGTTATATATGACAAAATGTTATTAATTTGTGAGAAATATTCAAATATATGTTGTGTTTACTGTATGAATCAACTACAAACTACATTAACAAATTATGATAATTAATACTAAAAGACATTTTTTTCGAAAGAAGTAGTGTAGTAGAAAACTAGCAAATCGTCATAAGCAAATTTAATAAAGTGATGAACCAAGAACTGGGGCAACATATAGCCATTCAACCCAGTTAGATTATATAACAAATATTGACATCATGCATTACCAAGTGCATGTGTTTTATTTCAATTTCTGGATTGAACATGAACTTGTTCTGATTTCCCCGTGGAATCCAAATCGTCGTTTGCATCAACACATCGAAGCATGTATGTTTTATGCAACTCGGAGATGTTGACAGGAGTCTGAAATAGTCAACATTTATATACGACTTTTTAATTTAAAGAAATGCATGAAGCTATAACCTTAGTGAAACAAAGTGCGTCACAGATTCATAGTGAATTTATGAGATAGTAATTGGTAAGGCCGTATGGGTAGGGGTGGAAACGAATTGAGTTGAGCCTGCCATATCTCAAGCTTGAGCTCGAGCTCGTTTCAACCCTTCTATTAATATCTGTACATAGTGTATTGAAATATATAAATGCACATATAATCTTGCGAGCCTAATCAAATTTTTGATATGAAGTTCGAACTCGACTCATTTCGAGCTTTCCGAGTCAATCCCAAACAATTGGCTTGTTTACCACTTTGAATTTTTCTTTGTGTTAACATGCATATCTTTAATTAGTTTTACTCAATAAACTTTATACTTCTAGTCTTTAGTGTGTATGAATTAATTTGTTACACAAATAGTTTATGAGATCGGCAGGTCGCATTGATTTGTTAAATGACCAATTAACAACTATCTTAAAAAAGTACACGACGCATATGTTTGCAAATCTGCTGCTCGGTACAATTACATCCTTGCACGATGCTATTATTCTTTAAAATTTCAATGTTGTTCAAGATATAAATGGCCACCAGCGTTATTATATATATTCAGATTTACTTCCGCTAACGAATATATTACAAGGAACGAATACTCATCTACCAGTCTTGTACTCCATAGAGACATCATCTGTTCCTGCAGATCGTCGAGAAGATGGTGATTTACTTCTAAAATGGCCAGGATCTCTCGTACTTGAAGAGTACTGTTCCAAAAGCGGTTTCTCTGTATTTGTAGTTGAGTGCATGAAAAATGCAGGTTTTGAAGGGACCGGGAGGGTTAGAGAGAAGCTACTAAGCATAAGAACAACTGAAGCCATAGTTGGTCTATCATTAAGGTCTTCTTGAACACATAGTAGACCAATGTGTATGCATCTCATCATTTCACGTATGGAAGTAGCGCACAGTGTTGGATCAATTAAAGTTGATGCAGTGCCATCTCTCCAACTTTTCCATGCCTGAAACCATACATATATATTGCCACATGAAAAATCAGTACTAAAAACAAAAATGATATGCTAGTAATATTAAGTCAAAACTTACAATATGGCTAAGAAGATCCTCCGTCATCATTCCATTTTGAAAACTATGGTTCTTGTGACCCGTTAAAATTTCGAGTACAAGTACCCCAAAGCTGAACACGTCAGATTTAACTGAAAATTGTCCATGCAACGCATATTCCGGTGCCATGTATCCACTAGGGTAACAAGAATACTTGTAAATTATATATAGACGCTATAAAACACTACTAGACTGCGAGTAACTCAATATAAAAATCAAATATGTGCATAACAAACTCAATTTCAGTAGTGAGGCTTACTAGGTTCCAACAATTCGACTAGTGTTGCCTTGGGTTTCATCTGGTGTGAACAACCTTGCCATACCAAAATCTGCAATTTTCGCATTCATTTGGGCATCCAACAAAACATTACTAGCTTTCAGATCTCGATGAATTATCTTTAGTCGAGAATCTTCATGTAGATACAAAAGTCCCCTAGCAACACCTCCTATTATTTTGTATCTTCTTTCCCAATCAAGAGTTGCACGCTTTGCAGGATCTAAATAAGAGTAAGGTTGTAATTTAAAGAATGAATATCTACAAATCTATCATAGTTTGTATAAACTTACCGAATATAAACTGGTCCAAACTTGCATTTTGCACAAGCTCATACATCAAAAGTCGTTCAGATCCTTCTAAGCTAAACCCAAGAAGTCGAACCAAATTCCGGTGCTGCAGCCTTGCAAGTAACAAGACCTCATTCTTGAATTCTTGGTCGCCTTGACCCGAATCCCTCGACAACCTCTTCACTGCTATCTCTTGTCCATTTGGTAACTTACCCTATAAGTTTAGTTCCAAAATTTTTAAATTGAATTTAAGATTTCTACCTAGTCATTATAATTATATTCCATACCAAATTGAAATTTTCTTGCAATTTATTGTTTACCTTATATACCAAACCAAATCCACCTTGACCAAGCTTATTGTTTTCCGAGAAGTCATCTGTTGCTTGTTTAATGGTACCAAAGCTATATTGCAACGAGTCTGCTGTACTAGTTTCAGCAATATCTCCATCCTCGCAAGCTAGAAGTATTTCACAAGTTTCAAACAAGCGAAAACCCCAATGGTGTATCATGGAATCAAGAAAAAAATGGATAATTACCTAGAAATGTATTTGAATTGTCACTTTTTCTAATTGTTTGTTGTGCGCATTCTTTTTATTTTATTTTTTTGCTATTATATAGCCCAAACTTTAGAAATTCGACCTTTGTGTGAATTTGCTCATGTAAAATGACCATTGTTACCAGGGTGGAGATCCCTTTACCCAAAAAAAAAAATGACCATTGTACTCTTAGGCCCTATTTGGTTCGCGAAATATTTTTGATGAAAATTGGAATCTATCTACGGAATTGGAATGTGAAGGAGTTGGAATGTTAAAAAATTGGAATATTAAGGATTTGGAATCTTAAGAAATTGGAATTTGCAAAAACTTACACGTGTTTGGTTAGAAGAAAATAAAATGGAGAAAAACAAACTATGTTAAAATATTTAAAATTTTATTTTAAATTAAAATTGACAAACTGAATAATAATAATAATAATAATAATGATAATAATAATAATAATTGATAATACTAATAATAATAATAATAATAATAATAATAATAATAATAATAATAATAATAATAATAATAATAATAATAATAATAATAATAATAACAATTGATTTTTATGATAAACATGTTGAATTCCATGGAATTGTAAACATTCGTCACACTTTGCTATGAAATGTTGAATTCCACAAAAATGGGATTTTGAAAGATTTCATTCCATTCCATTTGCTAACCAAACACGTTAAGGAATGGAATTCTGATTCTGAATTCCTTCAATCTGCCAATCAAACACGTTATGAAATAGAATCAGATTCTAATTTTATCAGAATCCTGAAGATTCCGCAAACCAAACGGCGCCTTATATTTTATAACTACTCTATTGACANAAAAAAAAAAAAAAAAAAAAAAAAAAAGAAGGTACACACCTAAATTTTGTGGCGAACGTACTTGGATCTTTCTTTTTCTTCTTATTAACACCATAACGAAAACAACGACTAGGAGTATCACAAGACTAATGCTTGCAACAACGGCAATGACTACAATTGTGATGTTACTACTTTTTCCTAAACTTGTCATAAAAGTATTAGCAAAAAGTAAATAAATTCTTAAAGCATAATGTCGATGATATCTAATGGAGGATAAGGTAGATATGTACCTGTTGATGATGGTGGCGGTGGAGATGACTGTGTTGGTGATGGTGGTGGTGATGGTAGTTCTAGGGTGACAGTATCATTGTAAAACCTATATTCTTCATATCTTATATTGCAACTAGAATAATAAAATCTTGCTCCACGTTTACTATCACAACAACTTGGGATATAACTTATTGCGCTACCCAAACAATTGTGACAATCAATTTCAGATAGATCCGGTGTACACTGCATAAGCCCATAGAGCGTGGTAAAACCAGGACCATTTGTACTATTGGAAGCATATTTACGTAAAGATCCACCTCTAGAAGCATCATTTCTTAGTTGATCCAAAAGTCGTCTGAGCCCTTGGTTAAACTGGGCCACGTTTGACGCGTTACCAGGATTAGCCAAGTACCATGCGCGTGAAACACTAGTGTCTAAAACTCCCAAGATTGTCGCATTAGAGTATTTCAACATGCAAGCATCATACCACCCAACTGCATCCTTTTGATTAGGACAAATTTGTCTTAATCGTGTTATAGCTTCATTTATGCACCTTCTACAGTCGTTCGGTTCAACATCTCCTTTACATAGCCCGATCGCATTGGCTTGATCAGGGTTTTGACCAATAGACCCGTTGTAGAACCCGGACCTAGTGCTAGTATCAGATGTGAGAGACGACAAAGCATTGTCGAGATTCCTTTGGTACACACTATTTGTAGTGAAATTTGCACTAGTACCACACGAATGGTACGTAAAATCTTGAGAGACCGAAAGGGTGGCTGAATTTATGATAACAACCACGAAAAAAAAGATTAAGTTTTGGGTGACCATCGGCATGGTGTTGCAAAACTGAAATTAGATGTAGTTTGAATTCTTGAAATGAAATAAGAATATGATTTAGTTTTAAATATATATTAAATGAAATTCTTTGACAAATGAGACTATAGGTCAATCTCTTACCGGGTCAGCTTTAAACTTCCGCTTAAAGTTTAAATGTTTGAATTCGTCAAAACTGGTGGCTTTGAAATAATATGAAAAGTTGTTATAGTAGTATCATCAACACGAAGAAGTAAAATGTTGCTTATTATACCTCACTGGAAACAAATTTTGAAGAGAAATGTGCTACCTATGTTATCCTATTGGGAATTACGTGTCTAATAGTCAATCATCAAAATTGCTCGCTCACGAGATGACGTTTCATATTTGGTGTATCGAGTAACTAAAACAGTCGATATAATTAAAAGTTGCACACATGAGGTTTTGATTTGCACACTTTTATATTCAACAAGTTAAAGCGTAATATTACACAGTATACAACAGTTTAATAAGTTAGAGCCTTCAAATCAAAGAGTTGAATATGCAAATCATTTCCCATTTTCAAACTTTTACATCACGCATGGCAATATTATATAGAAACTAGAACAAGTAGATATAATAGCTTTAATAAATAATCAACGTGTTTAGTAAGTCTTGACTAGTGGCTATGAAAATATTTTATTTCATGAAAACCGTAGCCATAAGAATTGTCATTGCTCGGACCACAAAAAGGTGCGCACCTCATGTAGTCATGTGGGAACACCAAGAATAACCCCATCCACAAGTTAGCCCTACAGACAACGAGCCTAATCGTCAACACCAAAATTCACGAGACGGCCAATAGGGTAGCTAGCTAGTGCATACCAAGTTGGTGAAAGAGACAGCAACTATAATGGAGGACATATTTCCACAAATATAGCGTGTGTCACTTCTTTGGATTACAAATCATTGCCAAACACTTAATTTAGACAGGACAGATTCTGTGATTTTGTCATCGATTGTACCTTTAACCTTTTTAAATTTCAACAAGGAATACGTGTTTGATACTTTCATAGTCAATCGGGAAATTTGTCAAACACGTTATTAAGTTTAATTTTGGAGTATCAAATATGCAGTATTAACTAGTAATTATTAAAATTTTCAATTTTAGAAAGAATTTCATATGTGTGGTTATCAAACTAATTAAATTACGATAGTAACATTTCATAGTAAGAATTATTAAATTACGATAGTAACATTTCATACTCCTAAATTACGACAGTTTTTGTTGTAAACTGGATTAAATAGATGGGGAAATGATAATGATGTATGAATTGACTATAAACCAACAAATAATGATATTATTACAAAATTAAAAAATTACTGAGCATGTACATTATTATTATTATTATTGTTGTTGTTGTTGTTGTTGTTGTTGTTGTTGGGCAAAAGTTTATTACTACTAAAAAACTAACCATCCTTTAGAAGCAAAATTAGAAGATTACAAAATAATAAATCAGGAAGAACTAGGGCAACATTGCCGATCAACCTAACTAATCTTTCCTTTTACATTTCGTCTAGAGGTGGCAAAATGAGCAGACGGGCTCGGACAACGGGCCAAAAAAGTTCGGGACCTAATGAACACGGGTCAAAGAGGGTAAAGTTGAAATATGAGTCAAATGAATACGGGCTTAAGAAGTATGTGACAGAATGAGCGACCTTTTATTAACTATAACTAATGAACTAAACTTTATTACTAAATTTATGTCTCAACAAATAAGTTAAAAAGATTGAAACAGGCATAAAAGATCTATTTCTATATAAATATATGCTTTACAAAGTTTAAAACATTGATTAAACAAAAAGAAAAGCTAAAACAAAAGAAAAACTTTAACTATAACAGACTATAACAGAAAAGGATAAAAATGAAACTATTATGTTAATTTCATCGAACGAATGAACTAGTTGGAGTCTGCCGTCAATTACGTCCGTTATTAATAAGGCCTGCTATTATTTTTACCTAGCTAGACTCATCGAGAATGTTCATGCGGCCTAATGAAGCCCCTAACTTTTAAAAAATTGCCATAATAACCCAACCTTTTGCATATTAGCAGATTATATCACATCTACATACTAAATTGAAAAGAAGTATAACAGCATTACCTTCTCGATCTTTGAATTTAACATATTGTTTTGACATCTCTACAGAACCCAAATATTCGTTTGCATCACCCATCAAATCATTTTCTTGTATTCTGATATAAGTTAATGGAGTTTAAAATATGAGTTAATTACAAATTTCGTCTTTGCAGTTTACATTTTTTTTTTTCCATATTTCTTCCTTAAACTTTAATAATTACAATGCTCGTTCTTGTAGTTGTCCATTTATAACGGACCACTCATTCGACCATATTAAAAACGGTGTTAACACACCTCATGTGCATGTCATGTGAGGCCTTTTGNGCCTTCAAATCAAAGAGTTGAATATGCAAATCATTTCCCATTTTCAAACTTTTACATCACGCATGGCAATATTATATAGAAACTGGAACAAGTAGATATAATAGCTTTAATAAATAATCAACGTGTTTAGTAAGTCTTGACTAGTGGCTATGAAAATATTTTATTTCATGAAAACCGTAGCCATAAGAATTGTCATTGCTCGGACCACAAAAAGGTGCGCACCTCATGTAGTCATGTGGGAACACCAAGAATAACCCCATCCGCAAGTTAGCCCTACAGACAACGAGCCTAATCGTCAACACCAAAATTCACGAGACGGCCAATAGGGTAGCTAGCTAGTGCAGTGGTGAAAGAGACAGCAACTATAATGGAGGACATATTTCCACAAATGTAGCGTGTGTCACTTCTTTGGATTACAAATCATTGCCAAACACTTAATTTAGACACGGCAGATTCTGTGATTTTGTCATCGATTGTACCTTTAACCTATTTAAATTTCAACAAGGAATACGTGTTTGATACTTTTATAGTCAATCGGGAAATTAGTCAAACACGTTATTAAGTTTATTTTTGGAGTATCAAATATGGAGTATTAACTAGTAATTATTAAAATTTTCAATTTTAGTAAGAATTTCATATGTGTGGTTATCAAACAAATTAAATTACGATAGTAACATTTCATAGTAAGAATTATTAAATTACGATAGTAACATTTCATACTCCTAAATTACGACAGCTTTTATTGTAAACTGGATTAAATAGATGGGGAAATGATAGTGATGTATGAATTGACTATAAACCAACAAATATGATATTATTACAAAATTAAAAAATACGGAGCACTTATATTATTATTATGTTTTTCCTCATTGGGCAAAAGTTTATTACTACTAAAAAACTAACCATCCTTTAGAAGCAAGATTAGAAGATTACAAAATAATGAATCAGGAAGAACTAGGGCAACATTGCCGATCAACCTAATTAATCTTACCTTTTACAATTCGTCTAGAGGTGGCAAAATAGCAGGTCAGACGGGCTTGGACAACAGGCCAAAAGAGTTCGGATTCTAATGAACACTGGTCAAAGGGGTAAAGTTGAAATATGGGTCAAACGGACACAGGTTTAACAGGTATGTGATAGAACGAGCGACCTCTTATTAACCATAACTAATGAACTAAACTTTATTACTAAATTTATGTCCCAACAAACAAGTTAAAAAGATTGAAACGAGCATAAAAGATCTATTTCTATATAAATATATGTTTTACAAAGTTTAAAACATTTTGATTAAACAAAACTAAAACAAAATAAAAACTTTAACTATAACAGAAAAAGATAAAAATGAAACTATTATGTTGATTTTATGCACAAATGAACTAGCTGCCGTCAATTATGTCCGTTATTAATTATTAAAGCCTGCTATTATTTTTACCTAGCTAGACCCATTGAGAATGTTCTTGCGGCCTAAAGAAGCCCCTAACTTTTAAAAAAATTGCCATAACAACCCAACTTTTTGCATATGAGCAGATTATACCACATCTATGTACTAAATTGAAAAGAAGTATAACATCATTACCAATTGCATCTTTTCTCGATCTTTTTGAATTTAACATACTGTTTTGATATCTCTATAGAACCCAAACATTCGTTTGCATCACCCATCAAATCATTTTCTTGTGTTCTGATATAAGTTGATGGAGTTTAAAATATGAGTTAATTACAAATTTCGCCTCTGTGGTTTACTCTTTTCACCATTCATCCTTAAACTCTAATAATTACTATGCTCGTTCTTGTAGTTGTCCATTTATAACGGACCACTCCTTCGACCATATTAAAAACGGTGTTAACACGCATCATGTGCATGTCATGTGAGGCCTTTTGGTCTTTTCAACATATACCATCTTAAATCTCTATTTTCCACTGATCCTTTTATTAATAAGCAAATTCAAGAAATTTTAGGGGTGTTTGGTTGGANATTACCCATTCCTTTGCATTCATTTTTCCTTTCCTTTTACCTTTCCCCGCTATTAAAGGCACACCCTTACTAAAAAATTTTCTTAGCCAAAATAAACAATAATGGGATTCTTTCAAAAAAAATCAAAAAAAAAAAGATTCATTAATTTTAAGCTATGATGTCTAAAACTCAAATATATGAAACAAACTAAAAATGAGTTTAGTACGCGAGTATGATATTTGATTGGTTGAAAAACGTAGTCTCTCACTTTTCATAAAAAAAATAATAAAAAGTAAAAGAGAATAAAAAGAGACAGAAAAAGAATTCTAAAAAGCAGTTTCGACTGGCAATCAGTTTGATAATCTTTGATTAATGGCAATTAATGTAAAACGATTAGCCAAAATTATTAAGCCCTCAAACACCATCTCCAACCTCATTTTCCATAAATCACAGATTATTCACCATTCTTACTCTTTGTTACCGGAATCTTTTATCCCAACTTTTACCAGCTACCGTAAATATTCATCCAGCTCAGCTGGCCTAAACGGACACGTGGCATCCGGTGAGCAAAACCCATTTTTTATTTAACCGATTTAAGATTGTTTGGTTGGTTTTTCTTGTTGTTTTTTATCTTTGTATACCAGCTGTTTGATGAAATGCCTCAGTGAATATAATAGTTTTTAAAGGTTGCATTGTCTATAAGTCGGATGTAGTTATGCCGAAACCCTATATTGTTGCGTCTCGGGTAGTTTTTATGCGTTTTAATGTTGCGTAGTCATAGTTTGGTTGTGTTTATTCCTAGGACTTGCTGTACGCGTGGCTATTGGTTTCTTTCTGTATATCACTATGCTAGTGTATTGGCATTTCAGTTGTATGGCAATATAAAGTATATGGCGATCTTTGGTCATTTTTAAGACATGCATGAAATGTTGCTAGAAACCGTTTACTATTATTCAAATTTATAGGTTATGACCAAATAGACTGCATTGGAAAATTGTAACGTGTATCGTGATGTGTTCATCATTTTTTATTATATATAAGAAACTTAGTTGATCTATAATCTATAGTTTGATAGAGTACTAACTCACAACTGCGATATCAAATATGTGTAAATGCAAGATTAGAAGATGTTGATGATGAAAGGGAAGAACGTGAATTTTTGAAATGGCACAAAGGAGGAGGGATGTTTCATAAGTCAGCAAGGATTGATCCCACGGCTTTAATAGATTTTGGTGCCGTAGTCCACTCGGGGTCTCTTGTGGGTGGAAATGTTCATGTAGGATCAGGAGCTGTTGTTGGCCCAAACGTGACAATTGGTCAATCGACAAAGATAGGGTATGCTCATTTGCCCATCTTGAAACAGTTTTTTTTCTGTTCATATGATATACCAGTATAATGCTCATTGGGGTTGGTGTTGGAGTCTTGGACTATGATTGAAATAAAAGGTCATGAATAGTGAACAATGTTGTCTGCTTCTTAATGCATCTTATTGTAGACATGTGGTACTAAGATTGACCATTTGTATTATATTTTAGTACGGTTGTTTGTTCTACTTTTTAACTCGACATTTCATCAGGTATAACGTTGCACTTGCTAATTGCACGATTGGTGATTCATGCATCATCCATCATGGAGTCTGCATCGGTCAAGATGGTAAGATCACTTGGACTTATCTTCGATAAACTTATAGTGAAAGATGTGTCGATATAATACTTTGTTATTGATCTTCAAAAAATTACACCAGCTCCTGGTGAGATCTTTCTAATGTCAGATAATACATCGTAATATATACGTAAATTTCAGAACTTTAAGAAAGTAGTTATTTTCAGGTTTTGGTTTTTACCTTGATGACCAGGGCGCCATGGTGAAGAAGCCTCAAGTTAGTAATCTTCATTCATTTCGTTTGACACAGTATATCGATTTTCACATTTCCTTCATTACCTCTCTATTTGCCACTTGATACGTTATGTAAAATCAAGTAACCTTGACAATTTCTTGTTTTTAGAACTTGGAAATAGCTTTTTCTATACTGATATTTGCATCCATTTGCTTGTGTTTCTTAATCTTCAGGACCTGAAAGCTCATATAGGGGATAATGTCGAGATTGGTGCAAATTCATGCATCGACCGGGGCAGGTAAACTTGTGAGTAGATAGTTGGATACACTTGTAGGTTTCAATATATATATGATAGTTACCTACTTACCTATTATTTTTGCAGTTGGCGGGACACTACCATAGGTGATCATTCAAAGATAGATAATTTAGTCCAGGTATGTTTTGTGTTTCATTGAATTGTTATTTGTTAGATTCCACAACGAGTTTATGAATTTTACTTTCCAGATAGGTCACAATGTAGTGATCGGCAAGTGTTGCATGTTATGTGGGCAAGTTGGCATCGCTGGTTCTGTAACGTATGTTTTGTTTTTTCTCACTTATATCCAGTATGTTTACTATTCTATAAGATTCAGTTGAGTTTTAAAATAAACTACTCCGTGTGTTTTATGACTTTTCTGTCTCTTTAGGATGGGCGATTATGTAACTTTAGGTGGAAGGGTCGGAGTCCGTGATCATGTCACCATTGTATCAAAGGTACATGTTCAATTGCTTGAAGAATAACTAATTTGGAATTAAATGATGTTAACACATGAAAAAACCCAAAAGAATTGTGTTCAAAATGCATATCTTGTAATCAATATCTCTTGGATGCAGGTGCGTCTAGCAGCTGCAAGCTGCGTGACCAAAGATATTAACAAACCTGGTGACTATGGTGGTTTCCCTGCTGTAAGGACATTTATGATGCTTAGTTTTATTGGTTTAATACATATAAGTCGACTCTAGGCGGATCATTAGCCCTTAAACTATAACTTCCATTTGCTACAGGTGCCAATTCGTGAATGGCGAAGACAGGTTGCTAGTCGTTACCAAACAGTGAAGTAAAAGATTCCTTGCTTAAATACTGCAACATCAGAGCCACTTTGTAATTGCTTTTTCTTTCATATGATGAAAACTATATGAACTGTTTACATTTGGATCATAAATTCTTTCTATTCATAAAAACTATGATGTGTTGAAATTCAATTTATAATAATTTTGATTGGGTTGTGTTATACAAACCCACCCTATTAGGGGGGTTTGTACTTTCTATCCCCTTGTCCCCCTTTTTATTTCAGTACAACACAGTTTTTTGTCAGTTTCTATTCCGTATTTTTGACAGTTTTAAGCGTTTGACATATTAAAATTTATATTTTCTGTTCCGCACTTTCAGGTTTATAGTTTTTTGATATAAAAAAAAAAAAAAAAAAAAAAAAAAAAAAAAAAAGGGAGTTGGGATAAAAATATAGGGGTTTGGGATATCTCCTCCCTTTTGATTGTATAGTTGTGATGGACTTTTTGTATGAATCAAGCATTATCTATTGACGGAAACATGCAAATTATATAGTTTACGGTGTTATGTAGGGGTGAGCATCGGTCCAGGACCGGACCGGACCGATGACCGAATTAGCCAAAAAGCTATGACCGAGGACCGGACCGAATGTGGTCGGTCCGGTCCAACAAGGCCAAATAATGTCTGGACCGGACCGTGGATCGAATTAGACAAAAAGCCAAGACCGAGGAACGGACCGAATGTGGTCGGTCCGGTCCGGTCTCGGTCGGTCCTTCGTTCGGGTCGTTTGCTCAGCCTAGTGTCATGTGTTATAAATTTATTTACAAGGACCTATAGATAATAGAATGACATGTTAAATGTTAAATTAGCAGGTTACCTTTTTTATGCAAATCTTTTTATAAATACCAATTCTCATCAACCAATATTGAGTCATGACCTAATTAATATATTGAGAAGTTGGCGATTTTTTGCAAGAGAATCAAGGTAACATGCAAATCATTTATTTTATTTTATTATTATTATTTTTTAAATTGAATGGATGTTAAATTTGTGAGTCAATATGTGGAGGTAAACCCAAATTGGTTGGAAATCTGGGTTTATTTATTTATTTATTTATTTATTTATTATTATTATTATTATTATTATTATTATTATTATTATTATTATTATATAAATACTTTATTAGAAAATCATAGGATTTATAAGAAATTAGAGAGTAGCCGAGATACTAACTGGGCCTCCAACTCCTCTAGCAATAGCGAAGCTAATCCTACTAAAAATATGAGCAGCAACACATGCTCCAATGTCTTGAGTCACCGAGAGTCTTCGGACACGCTTTAGTAAGTTCACCGCATCCTTCTCAAGTTCTCCAAAAGAAGAGAATGAAAAGGTGAGAAAACTTATTATTATTATTATTATTATTATTATTATTAACAATAAATAGGATTTATTATTATTATTATTATTATTATTATTATTATTATTATTAATAGTATTATTATTATTATTATTATTATTATTATTATTATTTTAACATCACGTTATTAGAAACTCATATGATTTACAAGAAGTTAGTGGGAAGCCGAGATACTAACTAGGCTCCCACTCCTCTAGCTATAGAAAAGTTAATACTATTAAATATAGGGAAAATTATCCAAAAATACATCCAACTTGCCACCTTTTACTATTGTATGCTATGAACTTTTTTTTCCTATTGTATACACGAACTTTCTTAATCTTCCTATTGTATACACTAACTTTCTTAATTTTCCTATTGTATACATGAATCTGACGTGGCATGGAGTTAATTACATAAATTTACATGAATCGTCCCTGTGGCTCAAAACAATTACACCATTCATCATTGAAACAATTACATAAAAGGTCCATGTAGCTCAAGAGTTAAAATATTTGCATCGTTAGTCCGCATTGAGTTAAAATATTTGCATCGTTAGTCCTCATTGACTATTGAGTTAAAATATTTGCATCGTTAGTCCTCATTGAGTTAAAATATTT
>LBNU01018545.1:42064-67889 GCA_014162995.1 Artemisia annua | reverse complement strand
GTCAACTAACCCAAATAACTACTAATGCAAATAAAATAAAATAATAAGAAAATAAAAGTGGTTGTGAAACTAATATGGAGAAAAGTGTGTTTACTTAGATTTCATTACTCCCTAGCTATCTTTTACCGGTAAATTGGTTTGTTACAATTGTGTGGATGACGGGTTGTATTCCTTAATACCATTCGTAGGGCCGTGTACGATCTTCCCTAACTCTATAAGCGCAAACTTCATTCTATAGCGACACGTTTAGTATCCAAACCATGAAATCACTAGTAATTACTTATGCATTAAATACAACCAAATAATCATAGTACAAATCTGATTCATGTTTCTTAAGACGTTCAAGCAAGTCACCAATTGAAAGTTAGCCAGTTTTCTTAAGCCTAACATCGACATCACCCACCCACAACAATCAAAAACAAACCAACAATAAGTATAAGATCTAAGCAAACACAAGAGAAACCTAGCCTAGCATGTTAATTGAAAGACAAGCATAAGATATAATCACACAACACATAGACATATTGAATGATTTAATGGAAGACTTATCTTTAATTAAGCATGGATGAAACAAGGGCGAAAAACCCATGAAAAAGGCAATAAATTTGACCTAGGGTTTAACCCTAAAGTTCTCCCAAAATTTACATTCTTTAATGAAGAAAAATCCTAAAGTATATATAGAAAATACATTCTAACGGCGTCAGGTTATAAATCCTAACGCCGTCAACTCGCCGTGTCTAGGGTTATCAGATCACCTAGATCTACTTCTGACGCCGTCTTCCTTTAAAACCTTATGGGCCGTCTCTCTTTAACTTAACATCTGACGGCCTGGAACTTGTAACACCTGACGCCGTCTAGTGTAAACATGTTGAATCCTTCCTTGGTCGTCTAGAAGAGTCTGAATCCCACTCTTTTGTCTTCAGGTGATGGCGTCAGCATCCAAAGCCTGACGGCGTCAGGTAGGATTTCCAGCATGATTTGAGACTTTGTCGTTTTCTTCACTTTTATGCTCCAAAAACGTCAAAAATGCAATGTTTTCCATAATTCCTCCTGAAAGTACCTAAAATGACAAAAAGAAACGATTTAAGGCAATATTTGATCATAAAATAATGATTTAGGGATTAAATGACCCCCTAAAAGCGTAACACTTTTCGCCTCCTCAAATACCCTTACACTTGAGATTTGCTTGTCCTCAAGTATAACAACCCGCAAATTTTCAGGCTATTATTTTAATAGTGCTACTATTTATTTTTATTAGAAAATGCAAATTTTACAGTTTATACTCTCCGACATTAACTGACACTCTAAAATCAAAAACGAAAAGTTATCTCGAGAAAACGACCCCACACGTGTGCCGACACCCTATTAGTTATGGCAGAAGTCAAATAAATATTTTTCTGAGTCAGAAATAATATTTTTGTATCACTTTTATAAACACACACGCAAAACCGTATATTACACGTTTTGCTAAAAACGTCAGACCGAAACACCGCGGCACACATTTAAGCTCAAACGGGGCACGGAATACACGACGAAAAATTGAAATAATCATTCCCCTCAAAAAAATCTGTGTGCCGCTCAATTTACAACTCACCAATTCACATGTT
This sequence comes from Artemisia annua, assembly GCA_014162995.1. Taxonomy (NCBI): domain Eukaryota; kingdom Viridiplantae; phylum Streptophyta; class Magnoliopsida; order Asterales; family Asteraceae; genus Artemisia; species Artemisia annua. Next base: position 66,282 of record LBNU01018545.1, on the reverse strand, counting down.
CACCTTAGTATTTGTGAAAAGTTAACTTTGACATCTATTGTTTGGATAATAGCATGTATAGTTTAAACAATCAATTATCCACTAGTTAAGAATGGGCCAAAGTATATTGCTATCTCTGCTTATAATCCAACGAAACAAGCACACATTTCATACTTCATTTCTTTGCTTTCAAAGACCTCACAAAGTCATAAGTTTATTCAAGAGAGTTGGTGTTTTGAAAGAAATTCTTGGGTGAAAATCTTGGAAGCAACTTGGGTGTGATAAATTTTGGGTTAAGAAAACTTGGTTATTGGTTTGTCATTCCATTCGACACACACTCAACATCCCACTGTAAGGATTTCAAGTTCTTAATCTTGTGTTTCTCTTGTTTTTACTTAAATGTTAAACATGTTAATATCTAATAATATGTAACTATCTTTAAGTTTTGAAATCTATAAATGTGTGTTTCTTGTATTTTTTTTTCATACATGTACATATAATTTAGAAGTTGTGTTTTGAGCTTGTGTGGTGTCATTTGAACATGTTTAGCACTAATAAGCACCTTAAAAATAAGCTAGTGCTTATTTGGTTACAAATCGACACATATTTATTAATATGTAATTATTTGGAGTTTTTGGACTATAAGAACCATGAGAAAGTATAGATCTAAAGAAAACATAAGTGTTGGCTATCTTTGGAAAAGTGATTATTTGAATGTCTAAAACTATATCAAACTCAAGAACTTATTTCGTTTCGTCAAAAATAAACCTAAAACATAAACATATACCCACTGTTATAGTATACAAAATGAAAACACAGTGCTAATTCGTTATATATATAAACAGTTGGGTAAACTTACACAAAAGTGGAGCTAGTCCACTGGTTATGGCATTGAGGTTTTGAGCTAGAGGTTTTGGGTTCGATTCCTCCTACTGGTCACTTTTAACGAGATACTTAGCGTAAGTATTTATTATCTACCGACAATATATAATTATCACAAACACGTTACTTGTGAATATTTTTCCGTACTTAGTCGTCCGGTTACTTCCGAACTGGAGACTTATCCGTCATGAATGCTTTTATATACTTCTATACTCGTACACTTTTCCGAGAGCCAATACTTGCAAACACTTCTAAATTTATTTAAACATAAATGCTACCACACAAACAAACAATAAACACATCCAATTGGGAACACTTAAACTTATTTAAGCTCATTGAGTCGTGACTCAATGTAAACTAAGACTTGCCATACTAATCTAGGTCGCGTGTCGGTGCCGCACACTATCACTACTTGACTTTACCCTATTCAGACAGCTTTACTTGAGGTGAGTATATACGAACCCTTTTTTTACCGCTTTACTTATTTGGGGTGGAATGCATGAACCTAAACTTAAACTATATTGTTTGAACTCTATTACATATTTTGAGCTTTTATGACTTGTTTTGAACTCTATGACATATTATGAACTTATTATCTGTTCTAGACCCTTTAGTATGTTTTGAACTATAATGTACCGTACGTCCTTGACCTAAAGACTCCCATGTTCAGAGCAGTCAAATTTAAGTCTCCCTTGTTCGGAGCAGTGCCGAGTCTCCCCTATTCGGAGCAGTCTGGAATCAGTGCCTGATGCCGTCAGGTTATAATGCCTGACGCCGTCAGAACTGGTCTGACAGAATTTTCATGTTTAGTTTCCAGAAAATTTCTGAAAAAACAAATACCTTAATTCCTAGAATCCTGCAAAATTTCATTATGACTCGATACAAGCATTTGACTCAAACAAATACTAATATGTATGTTCATTTTATATTGTTACGATTCATGTTCAATTCGTTCTTATAAACAATTTTAGATTTCCCTTACACTTATCTTTTGTAAAATACCTTTATATGTAGTTAAGACGAAATTAAAAACAAAATAAAGCATTTTCACAATTTAATTTGAAACATGAACCATTAGCAATAAAAATAAAACACACATACGGAAACAAATAAAATTAAATAAACAAACAAGCAAACAAATAAAGTTTGGGTTGACTCCCAAGAAGCGCTTGTTTTTGTTCGAGTCACGAGCCTGACTCTACCCTTATTTAGCAGAGATAAGGGAGGTTTTCCCTACACTTAGGATCAAGTGTGGGTGTTAGTAGCGATACACACCAACTTGATAGGAGTAGGCCACGTGAGAAAAGAGTGAGGGATGAATTGTATGCTCAAAGGGTTGTACTCCTTTCATCATTACCTTACCTAGTTCAATTGGGTCAATGGGTGAATTGAAATTTTCTCCTAGAAAGGGATCATCTTTTATCGATTTCGAGAGACTCCTAGTTGAGAATCCATCTTGACCTAATAAACCCGGTTTAAACCCATAATGCTTCTTGTGATCAATCATGAATGGGTGATGTAAGTATGTAAGGTCATGGTTCACTCCTATATTGGCTTCCATTCCACATGGCTTAGAGTCTACTACCTTCATCGTAAAACTACCCGTACTATATGGTTTGATGGGTGGATCGGGACCTATTTCAATTCCTAAATTTTCATCCAAGGATGGAAGATTAGGCAAGGTTTTGGTTGAGGCTTCGGTTCATCAAAATTAGGAACTTCCATAGAACTAAAAGAAAGGTTATGACTACAAGTATTCAAACTTATTTCTTCTAGTTGTGTTTGGTCCAAGGGCTCAACCTCTATTGGGGTTACTATAGTCTCTTCTACTTCTTCCGGGTAAGTCACGGGTGGTGGGTACTCCTCAGGTGATGGTGGGAGTTGTGGGGTACTTTGTAGGTTTGTGTTATTTACCTCATCCTTATCCTCATCATGTGTTTTAGAAGAATCTAACCCAAACATGTTCCTAAGTATCTCAAATCCTTCTCTAGCCATCTCAAGTTCTAAGTCCGATTCGTAAGAATCTTCCTCAATAACTTGATCACAATGTTCAATTTGCCTAAAGGATTCATCATGTGTAATCATACGGAACTAGTTGCTGAGAAGATTGTGGTTGTTGGTAGGTGAGGTAATTCGGATCCTGAGCAAGACCCTGATATGATTGTTGTGGAGTGAATTGTGATTGAGCCATAAGTGCTAAAGAGTTTGGAGTTGGAGAAGGTGACAAACTTGCACGAAGAGCACGATCCTTGTTTACTTCACTCTCATGATGCTTCAAATAGTCAAACAATAATCCATATGTGGCATTATGAAGATTCTTCGCTTTTTGAACAAACGTGACATACTTTTGCCAATCATAACCAAGACAACTTAGAAACTTTGTGTTGATAGCAATCCTTGGAAGTTTCACATTGTTTCTATCCAAATCATTGATGATGTTGGTGAACCGATGATAGTAAGACTCGAGTGATTCCCCTGATTCAATCGTGAAGTTCTCATATTCTAGATAAAGCTTTGACTCCATATCTTCTTGATTCAACTCAGTGCCTTCCATCAAGAGGTGAACATGTTCCCACATATCTTTTGCAGTTTTCTGAGCATCAATACTTCGAAAGATTGGATTGGGAATTCCTTGGACTATGTAGCTCATTGCAAGATCATTAGCTTCATGATGAAGTCTTTCTTCTTCAGTGAGTTGTGATTCGGGAACTGGGATTACTGTTTCAGGTATTGGTGGTGTAGCATTGGGATCACCCGGAACCGTTCTTGTTGGCCATTGGTATGGACCTTCAAAGAGAACTTTCCTCATATACTTACCATGAGGTTTCCTTAATTCAAGAAAACGCAAGAAACGGCTCGCCCACTGAACATAGTTTCCTGGTGTAAGCATTGGTGGTATATCAAGAGATCCTGCTTCATGACGAGATTGTTGACTAGTGATAGCTTCACACATCTGATCGAACCAATGGGTTTGCTTAGGTGGTGGTAAAACGGTTTGCATGTGCGGTTGTAAGTACGGTTGCTGTTGCACTTGATGCATTAAAAGTTGATGTTGAGGGTACATTGACGATTGTTGATACAATTGCTGAAACGGTTGAGGATACGGTTGTTGTTGTTGATATTGTGGTTGTTGTTGTTGTTGTTGATTGTAGAAGTAGAATGGAGGTCGAGACATGATGATTGATTATGCTTCAATGGATCTTTAAAGGATAAGGTGTAGGTTGTTGTTGTAGATTAGTTTTGAGTATCGAAACAAAAGTCCAAAACTTGCACACGAATACTGTCCCTTACTCGCAGAAAAAATTCCTTTACTAGCAAACTAAGAACTATCTGATACTCGTAAAGATTTGTGAATCCTTACTCGCAAAACAGACTATTGTTTCTTACTCGCAATTTTGGGTTCCTTACTCGCAATTTTGAACTATGATACTCGCAGAAAGAGTGGTTCCTTACTCGCAATTTTAATACTCGCAAACTTAAGTCCTTACTCGTAAATTAGAAGAAAAATTGGCAGAGTAACAAGTAGATACTCGCAAGATGATATCCTTACTCGCAAGCAATAAGGAAATAAGAAGGCTTACTCGCCAAAATAAGAGTGATACTCGCAAATAAAAAAAATGATACTCGCAGAAACCAAAAAACTGATACTCGCAGAAACACCCAAATTTCCTTACTCGCAAAACCCTAAAATTCCCTTACTCGCAAAATACCAAAACTACGTACTGACCAAATTTTCGTAACCAAACGAGATCAAACACTAAAGTTTTACCTATTCTAATATATTATAAACCTTTACTACACGAAAAGTAAACCCAACGAGTATAAAGCTATAACTAACGAGCCCTAAAATGAACCAAACGAGATCAAAAAACAACCCAAACTAATCTAAAAACAACCTCTAATATCCCTAGGCGAATGATACCACTTGTTAGGTCACCATGTTAAGCATACTCAACCATAGATTCATGAATGTAGAAGAAGATAGAATAAGAGAGAAGAGACTAGAAGAATAAAGAAGAAAAACTGGAAGGAACTCTATGAATATTATGTAATGGAAATTGTTATTGCAATAGAGAACCAACACCCTCTAATGAGGGCTTACATTAGTTTATATAGGGGAGTCCAAGGGTCACTAGATCCTTCTTACTATTTTTCCTTTTCACCCCTTGGACTTTCCCATGTCATGAAATTACATCACAAACTTTCATAACCAAATGATTAAATACCAGACATAATGATATTAAAGTAGCAACCTATTACAAATTAATGACCGACACTTCGTAATACGTGAAACGTGTTCCTAACAGCAAACTTGATGAAAAAACCACACACACATAGATATGTAGGAAACCATGTAGAAAACACACATGAGTCATCCTTTCAATAATGATCATAATGCTTCTAACATTCATCTTTGTTGTAAGCATATCATACTTCATGATCCACCAAGAAGGTTAAAAGATCTTGAAGTCATCATTCATTAAAGCATTCCAACATATGAAGATTCAAGGGCACTTGACATCCTCAATGATTGAAGACTTCTTATTCAAGAAGTTCATGTAGATTAGTCATTCATATCCATTAGACTTTTATGTCTTGGATCATCATTGTATCATCACAATATAGTTTAGATGGTTTATGTGTTTGTGCCATAAAACACAAGGTTTTTATGTTGGGCCACAAAACATAGCGGGAGTTGTTGTACCCTTGTAAAAGAACTAACGGGAGTGGTTGTACCCTTGGTAAAGAACTCGACATCTAGCTTAGTGTCGGAAATATTGTATAAGCGACGATAGGAGTGGTTGTACCTTGTAAAAGAACTCGGTATCTAGCTTTGTACCGGATAAAGTGTAAGCGACGATTGTAAGGTTTTCTCCGCCGAGAAGGGAGGTTGTTGATCTAGTGAAGTAACTCTCGAGTTGGGTACTCGAGGAGTGGAGTAGGGCGGAGAGGAGATCCGTGACCGAACCACTATAAATCCTCGTGTTCGGTTTGCACTTTCCTTTTACTTATTACTTTACTTTGATGTTTGCATTATGTGATTGTTTGTGTTGTGACTTGTTGCTTGTACTTGTGTGATAACATGTTTTAAGTTATGTTAGTCATAAACTACGAGTAACATCTTTCATATTAGAACAAGCTAAAAATGGGCATTTGATACAACAAGTAATAAAATTTTTAAACGGTAACGTATTCACCCCCCTCTACGTTTTCACAGATTCTTTTTGTATTTTTATGTTTTATGGAAAGCAAGTAAAAATCTCGGGTATTTGGAAGAGTGGGCGGAATTAGTTGCTAGTCAACTAACCCAAATAACTACTAATGAAAATAAAATAAAATAACAAGAAAATAAAAGTGATTGTGAAACTAATATGGAGAAAAGTGTGTTTACTTAGATTTCATTACTCCCTAGCTATCTTTTATTGGTTAATTGGTTTGTTACAATTGTGTGGATGACGGGTTGTATTCCTTAGTACCATTCGTAGGGCCGTGTACGATCTTCCCTAACTCTATAAGCGCAAACTTCATTCTATAGCGACACGTTTAGTATCCAAACCATGAAATAACTAGTAATTACTTATGCATTAAATACAACCAAATAATCATAGTACACATCTGATTCATGTTTCTTAAGACGTTCAAGCAAGTCAACAATTGGAAGTTAGCCAGTTTTCTTAAGCCTAACATCGACATCACCCACCCACAACAATCAATAACAAACCAACAATAAGTAATCAATAGCTAGGTTTCATTAGATCTACGCAAACACAAGAGAAACCTAGCCTAGCATGTTAATTGAAAGACAAGCATAAGATATAATCACACAACACATAGACATATTGAATGATTTAATGGAAGACTTATCTTTAATTAAGCATGGATGAAACAAGGGTGAAAAACCCATGAAAAAGGCAATAAATTCGACCTAGGGTTTAACCCAAAAGTTACACTCTTTAATGAAGAAAAATCCTAAAGTATATATAGAAAATACATTCTAACGGCGTCAGGTTATAAATCCTGACGCCATCAACTCGCCGTGTCTAGGGTTATCAGATCACCTAGATCTACTTCTGACGCCGTCTGCCTTTAAAACCTTCTGGGCCGTCTCTCTTTAACTTAACACCTGACGGCCTGGAACTTGTAACACCTGACGCCGTCTGGTGTAAACATGTTGAATCCTTCCTTGGTCGTATAGAAGTGTCTGAATCCCACTCTTTTGTCTTCAGGTGATGGCGTCAGCATCCAAAGCCTGACGCCGTCAGGTAGGATTTCCAGCATGATTTGAGACTTTGTCGTTTCTTCACTTTTATGCTCCAAAAACGTCCAAAATGCAATGTTTTCCATAATTCCTCCGGAAAGTACCTAAAATGACAAAAGGAACGATTTAAGGCAATATTTGATCATAAAATAACGATTTAGGGATTAAATGACCCCCTAAAAGCGTAACACTTTTCGCCTCCTCAAATACTCTTACACTTGAGATTTGCTTGTCCTCAAGCAAATACGCTTTTATTCCAATCAAAATATGAGCTAGGAGTCATTTAACACTAATATAAAAGTAATTACAACAAATAGTTATTCCACCCTAGTCATAAAAACACGGAAATCATACACTAGCCCCTTAGCAAATAGATTACCAATAGCTTGGGAAAGGATCAAAAACCTCCTCCACTAGGCGTAAGCACCTAAGATAAACTATCAAAGAGGGCTTTTCAAGGGTTGTAACGTTAGGTGTAGAGATATGATAAACACGGTTTGTTGGAATAAAGGATATTTTTATTAGTGGCGAGTTAACTATCTTGATCAAATACATGCACAACGTGGCGTTGCTAAGCCAAGACTCGACTCAACTTAAGCTAATAAGAAAATAACGAAAACATAAATAAACATAAAAGGAAACGGGATGGTAGTCCGTATGTTTTTTCTACTTTTCTTTTTCCAATTTTTTTTTCTTTTTATTGTTTTTTCGATTTTTTTTTCATACACTCTGGCCCTACCATCCAAAATAATACATCATAGGGGCCTCGGTTGTCCCCTTACACTTGAACTTTTACATACTCTACAAATAAATATTCTAATGACTCGAATTAAGATAATTGAAAAACTTGGAGTACTTTAAAATATTAACGCACATATGGGGGGTAATAATTGACTTCTTCCCCATTACTCCATTACATTAGTACTTTACCCATGAGTCCCAACCGTCCCAAAACAATATGTACAAGTTATAATTCGACTTAGCAACCATGTAATCAATAAGACAATTAAAAAAGGGTTTAAACAAATGTTGTCACAATAATGCACTAAAGATGAGTGCATACAAGGTAGGCTAAGGCGATTTAGGTGTACATTTGGGGTGGATTGTAATCAAATTCCTCCTTTTAGTAAAATGCTTAAAGTTATAAACGAAAAGATTGACTCTGAGGGGTGTACTAGGGGTATCGTGTACTAAAAAATGAGTACAACACTAAGGGTGTGGGAAAATTACTTGACCAATGAAGTCAATGTAATTATAATACAGGTGTAAAACAAGGGGTTTATCCTAATGCCTCTTATCATGTAGTAGATCTAACTACACAAATGTAGTCTCACTTGTGGATTTGGGATGGTCACTAACGCAAGTTCTAGAATCTAAATATTCCCGGTACACAAACAAGCATACTAAATAAACTTAGTAGATCGCTGGCGCGAGTCTTTTGACGCTTCAACTAACGGATGGTCACTAGTGCACTTCTTGGATCGCTGGCGCGTTATTTGCATAACGGATGGTCACCAAGTCATACACTAGATCGCTAGCGCGTTAGTCAAATAATCTAACACTCGGATGGTCACTATCTTATTCATAAATTTTGAGTGGTACGGTTTTTGTGCTAGTAATACAATTCCCTATCCATGAGACGCTTATTATGCCTAAAGTTTCACTCCTATATGTTGTAAAAATTTTAAATTTGGCGCTAAAATTGCCCTAACAAATATTCCTCTCAGTTTTATTACACGTCTACCATTAAACAAACAAAAATCTAGCGTAATAGCATTTTCTAAGGTGTCTTTATTTACCCCCTCCCCCTTACACTTAAGCCGAATATTGTCCCCAATGTTCACTAAAAAGATGTAAAAGTAAAGAAAATGAAAGAATGAAACATATACTCCCCTGATTCGTTTGGTGTGGATCGTGTGGTAACATGGTTAGATCTTCTTCCAAGATGATGTAATATCTTCAAGATTAAAGCAGCGCCAAAAGCTTGATTCCATGTCATCTTCTTGTCCAATATAACCTGTTAAACCTGAGAAAACAATCTAGGCAAACCTTGCGTAAAAACGGCGGTAAAATCTATATAAGGATATAGTTCTTGTGGAATGAATGTTTGCAGATTCCTTGAATTAAAGATGCAGTAAATTTCATAATCCCGGCAGAAAAACAAAACCTTCAAAAACTTTCTGGAATCAGTGCCTGACGCCGTCAGAACTGGTCTGACAGAATTTTCATGTTTAGTTTCCAGAAAATTTCTGAAAAAACAAATACCTTAATTCCTAGAATCCTGCAAAATTTCATTATGACTCGATACAAGCATTTGACTCAAACAAATACTAATATGTATGTTCATTTTATATTGTTACGATTCATGTTCAATTCGTTCTTATAAACAAATTTAGATTTCCCTTACACTTATCTTTTGTAAAATACCTTTATATGTAGTTAAGATGAAATTAAAAACAAAATAAAGCATTTTCACTATTTAATTTGAAACATGAACCATTAGCAATAAAAATAAAACACACATACGGAAACAAATAAAATTAAATAAACAAACAAGCAAACAAATAAAGTTTGGGTTGACTCCCAAGAAGCGCTTGTTTTTGTTCGAGTCACGAGCCTGACTCTACCCTTATTTAGCGGAGATAAGGGAGGTTTTCCCTACACTTAGGATCAAGTGTGGGTGATAGTAGCGATACACACCAACTTGATAGGAGTAGGCCACGTGAGAAAAGAGTGAGGGATGAATTGTATGCTCAAATGGTTGTACTCCTTTCATCATTACCTTACCTAGTTCAATTGGGTCAATGGGTGAATTGAAATTTTCTCCTAGAAAGGCATCATCTTCTATCGATTTCGAGAGACTCCTAGTTGGGAAGCCATCTTGACCTAATAAACCCAGTTTAAACCCATAATGCTTCTTGTGATCAATCATGAATGGGTAATGTAAGTATGTAAGGTCATGGTTCACTCCTATATTGGCTTCCATTCCACATGGCTTAGAGTCTACTACCTTCATCGTAAAACTACCCGTACTATATGGTTTGATGGGTGGATCGGGACCTATTTCAATTCCTAAATTTTCATCCAAGGATGGAAGATTAGGTAAGGTTTTGGTTGAGGCTCCGGTTCATCAAAATTAGGAACTTCCATAGAACTAAAAGAAAGGTTATGACTACAAGTATTCAAACTTATTTCTTCTAGTTGTGTTTGATCCAAGGGCTCAACCTCTATTGGGTTTCCTATAGTCTCTTCTACTTCTTCCGGGTAAGTCACGCGTGGTGGGTACTCCTCAAGTGATGGTGGGAGTTGTAGGGTACTTTGTAGGTTTGTGTTATTTACCTCATCCTTATCCTCATCATGTGTTTTAGTAGAATCTAACCCAAACATGTTCCTAAGTATCTCAAATCCTTCTCTAGCCATCTCAAGTTCTAAGTCCGATTCGTAAGAATCTTCCTCAATAACTTGATCACTATGTTCAATTTGCCTAAAGGATTCATCATGTGTTCCTTGAGATTCAAAGTCATTAATCATAAAACCTAGGTCTTTTTGCTCAATGTGATCATGTTCGGCTAAATCCTCCTCAAATGTTTCCTCAAGTTGTGATGTATACGAACCCATTAATTCATTAAACTTATGGTTCATGGTTAGGAGGCTTTCCTCAAAATTTTTCCAAAGGGTCTTACTAAAAGGAATTGATCCTAACAACGATTGTTTAATAGAGGCCACACATGCACACAATTCATCAAACCTATCAAACTTTACACCCATCTCCTCTTGTATATACATAAGATCACTTAAAAATTCATTGGAATAACAAGAAGCAAATCTATCCGAGTAAACTAATTGTTCCTCTATTGTTAGTGATCTAAATGGAATTTCATCCGCCATGATGACAAATGAAAATGGTTTTACAAACAAAGGGCACAAGGAAAAAGATAGACTACAAGAAAGCTAATAAAAAGAAAATAAAAATCTCACTAGATAGGAATCTAATGAGTAGACCTAATAAAAATAAATTTCAACCTAAGCAATAACTATTCCCCGGCAACGGCGCCAAAAACTTGATGCGTGGTTTATGACCTACGCAGTAGGCTTTACCTCTCAAGGGATCTTGAGAAGCTTGCAGTCCCCACCAGGCAGTGTACCTAACCGATGTAGTATAGTGAAGTGGCAAGTACCGTGGGATTGATCGTTCTCTCGGGGAATAGTGTCGTTAGGATTGAAAACTACTCTAATTAGGTATAAGGGTGAAGGATGATTCTTTTTGTATTTTTATGTTTTATGGAAAGCAAGTAAAAATCTCCGGTATTTGGAAGAGTGGGCGGAATTAGTTGCTAGTCAACTAACCCAAATAATTACTAATGCAAATAAAATAAAATAACAAGAAAATAAAAGTGGTTGTGAAACTAATATGGAGAAAAGTATGTTTACTTAGATTTCATTACTCCCTAGCTATCTTTTACCGGTTAATTGGTTTGTTACAATTATGTGGATGACGGGTTGTATTCCTTAATACCATTCGTAGGGCCGTGTACGATCTTCCCTAACTCTATAAGCACAAACTTCATTCTATAGCGACACGTTTAGTATCCAAACCATGAAATCACTAGTAATTACTTATGCATTAAATAACCAAATAATCATAGTACACATCCGATTCATGTTTCTTAAGACGTTCAAGCAAGTCACCAATTGGAAGTTAGCTAGTCTTCTTAAGCCTAACATCGACATCACCCACCCACAACAATCAATAACAAACCAACAACAAGTAATCAATAGCTAGGGTTCATTAGATCTAAGCAAACAAAAGAGAAACCGAGCCTAGCATGTTAATTGAAAGACAAGCATAAGATATAATCACATAACACATAGACATATTGAATGATTTAATGGAAGACTTATCTTTAATTAAGCATGGATGAAACAAGGGTGAAAAACCCTTGAAAAAGGCAGTAAATTCGACCTAGGGTTTAACCCTAAAGTTCTCCCAAAAGTTACACTCTTTAATGAAGAAAAAATCCTAAAGTATATATAGAAAATACATTCTGACGGCGTCAAGTTATAAATCCTGACGCCGTCAACTCGCCGTGTCTAGGGTTATCATATCACCTAGATCTACTTCTGACGTCGTCAGCCTTTAAAACCTTCTGGGCCGTCTCTCTTTAACTTAACACCTGACGGCCTGGAACTTGTAACACCTGACGCCGTCAAGTGTAAACATGTTGAATCCTTCCTTGGTCGTCTAGTAGAGTCTGAATCTCACTCTTTTATCTTCAGGTGACGGCGTCAGCATCCAAAGCCTGACGCCGTCAGGTAGGAATTCCAGCATGATTTGAGACTTTGTCGTTTTCTTCACTTTTATGCTCCAAAAACGTCCAAAATGCATTGTTTTCCATAATTCCTCCAGAAAGTACCTAAAATGACAAAAGGAACGATTTAAGGCAATATTTGATCATAAAATAACGATTTAGGGATTAAATGAACCCCTAAAAGCGTAACACTTTTCGCCTCATCATTCACCAAATTGTATATATTAGTAATCTAATGTGTCTTTCATTTCAGGAAAAAACATGCTCAAGGAGAGTCTTCAAGCCGTGGAGAATCAGGTAAATTACTTATACATTTCTTTCAGATACTGCTGCAAATACCTTTTACCATTCAATGCCTAATTGTCAGTTTTTAATCTTTAATAATGGTATATTATGTGCAGGCAAAGAAGAGCAGTGGGATGTGAATGTGTGGTTGCAGTGGTGGACTGCAGAAAAAAAAGAAAAAGCAAGCAAACAAGCATTGCTTCTGCTTGCTAAAGATGAGAAGGAGTATGGTCGGACCAAGGCGTGCATGCCTGAAGATGAAGATGAAGATGAAGATGATGGTGTGGCCTTGGATGGCTTGGATTACGAAGCTGCACATAAGGCCTTTGACCCGGAGAAATCTCCAAAATTGGATGTTTAGGTCTTAACAATGTGTAACTTTTGTTTCATGTACATTTTCTTTTTCATTTAACATGTAATGGAAAAATGATTAAGTTTAATTATCCTTATTTGTTCCTTATTTGTCGTTCTTCATTACTCTAATTGATCATGTTTGACTAATTGAGATTGTAACAAACCTTGTAACAACAAAAATAACCAATTGACATTGTTTGACTTTTGTATGTCAAACATTTGTCCAATGAAGTAAGGATGAATCCATGTCAATGAGGAACTGACTAATTGAGATTGTAACAACTTTGTAACATTAAAAATAACCAATTGACATTGTTTGGCTAATTGAGATTGTAACAACCTTGTAACAATAAAAATAACCAATTGACATTGTTTGACTTTTGTTTGTCAAACATTTGTCCAATGAAGTAAGGATGAATCCATGTCAATAACAAAAGGTTGTTTCATAACTTCATTAACTTAGAAATGCGAATACAGAGCTCTATTCATATAGCTAATAGTCAATAACAAAAGTCAATTACATAACATCTTGCACAATTCTACTTCTACATTACAAGATTACTTCCTGACTTCTACACCAACTTTCCTGCAAACAACATAAAAGCAACAACCAGAGCCATTACGACAACACATTTCCTATAAACCAATAGCTTGGATTTGCTTTCTTTCAATTCCATTTGCAGAAGTAAGACTTGGTTTTGCAAATAAGACTTCTGATAGTCAAATTCCCTTTGCAAGTCTCTTATTTTTTCATTCAAACTACATTTGTCTATTTCCAATCGTTTTTCCACTTGAATCAACTTGTGGACTTCTCTTTTGTAGTAGGCACTAGGTAATTCAGGATCAAGCCAGTAAAAGGTGCCGCATTTTGAACCCTACATGTTTATACATATTAGCATATACCCGGTTGACAAACAAAGTAAAGATCACTTACATTATAATAATTTATGCAGCCTAGAAAATGCCGTAAAGGATGATAGATGGTTCGTGATGTTTGTTCAATAACGGGTTCCTCATGCTCGCAATGGGTAGGTGGTGGAGGACGAAGACTTCGAACCGAAGATGACGATGAAGCCATTTCGAATGAATGACTTATTTTAGTGTTTATTAGGTATGTGTTTGGATAATGTTTGAATTGGGGAAGAAGCTAAATGTTAAGATAACAGATCTTTGGTACGTGATATGGCCCATTTTATTCAAACCATATATTTAAGGCAATGGACATAATTTGCATGCAAGTGAAACCCTAAATTTCTCACTTGTGTGTTGTGCTGCTAGAAGAAATATTAGTGCTGATAGTGCATAACATCGATCAACAATACATAAACATGTTCATAAACATACATGTGGCACAAACTACCACTAGACACAACATTAAAATGTTATTCGACCTACATAATCTATATTGTTTCAAAACAATCCATCCCAAGGCTTAAGATAAACAAAATTAAAAGCAAGCAGCATTCACCATTGCCTTGTGCTAACCTTGATCATTCCTTCCTCACTAGGAATCAACCTCCTCATCTGATTCTATTGCCTTCTCATCCTTGTCAGCTGGATCCAACTTTCTTCTCTTCTTTTGTATACCAGAGGTCACACTGGCAGGTGAATCCACTGTAGCTGGAGCATCCATGTCTGCCCTTTCCAAACTATCTTCAACTTCTGCTGTTGGACCTTCATCAGCAACTACTACAGCTTCATCTCTGACTTCATTTTGAAGAATTGGCATATTTTGCATAACAAAATCTAACTCAGCAAACAACATATCAATATCTGGATCTTGATCAGGTACATAGGCTGGTTGATCATCCAGCCGATCAACTACAATTTCTTTGTGGTCGAAATCATCTTCTTTGACAATCTCCAACAAATCATTTGTTGCCTCTTGAATCAAGGAATCAATTTCTGCCTCTTCAATAGGTCCATAACATGGTTGATCATCCATAGTTTGATTTTCAATTTCATACAGAACACATTTTTCAATTTGTACGTGGTATAACTCACCATCCACTTCCACCTCACCTTCCAAAACATGTTGAAATTCAGGTTCACCCATACCTTTTCCAACATCCTCTTTACTAACTTTCTCTTTTTCTTTGTCAGCACTTTGATTCACATCNTGATAGTGCATAACATCGATCAACAATACATAAACATGTTCATAAACATACATGTGGCACAAACTACCACTAGACACAACATTAAAATGTTATTCGACCTACATAAACTATATTGTTCCAAAACAATCCATCCCAAGGCTTAAGATAAACAAAATTAAAAGCAAGCAACATTCACCATTGCCTTGTGCTGACCTTGATCATTCCCTCCTCACTAGGAATCAACCTCCTCATCTGATTCTATTGCCTTCTCATCCTTTTCAGCTGGATCCAACTTTCTTCTCTTCTTTTGTATACCAGAGGTCACATTGGCAGGTGAATCCACTGTAGCTGGAGCGTCCATGTCTGCCCTTTCCAAACTATCTTCAACTTCTGCTGTTGGAACTTCATCAGCAACTACTACAGCTTCATCTCTGACTTCATTTTGAAGAATTGGCATATTTTGCATAACAAAATCTAACTCAGCAAACAACATACAATTTCTGGATCTTGATCAGGTACATAGGCTGGTTGATCATCCAGCCAATCAACTACAATTTCTTTGTGGTCGAAATCATCTTCTTTGACTATCTCTAACAAATCATTTGTTGCCTCTTGAATCAAGGAATCAGTTTCAGCCTCTTCAATAGGTCCATAACATGGTTGATCATCCATAGTTTGATTTTCAATTTCATACAGAACACATTTTTCAATTTGTACATGGTATAACTCACCATCCACTTCGACCTCACCTTCCAAAACATATTGAAATTCAGGTTCACCCATACCCTTTCCAACATCCTCTTTACTAACTTTCTCTTTTTCTTTGTCAGCACTTTGATTCACATCTGCCATACCCTCCTTCTTACTCGCCTCGGTCTCTTTGCTTCGCTTCTCCTTGATTTCATCATAGTTTATAAAGAAATCCAATTCGAACATGAGGTTTCTGAACTCGTACTCACCACTCAACCTTCTTGCCCTTATTTTGTTCTTCCCTTCATCAGACCATGGGGTTGGAATAACAAGCTCATCATCATCCAGTTCTGAGATAAAAAAAATTGTCATCATCCCTGCTTCCAGCCCTACTAGATGAAGCATGATAACATCAAATTCACCCGTGATTTAAGCGTTAATTTCCCTTTGAATTGCTCATCTTTTCTATTTATATGAAGAATATCTACTCTTATTTCTTCCTATTTTGGTTTCAGGGTAAAGATGAGTAAAAGTACGTTATTGATGATTTATTAGCTTAAGAGTGGGAATTACGATGAAGACACAAACACTGCGGTCTAGTTAAGTGATAATACTACACCGTTAGATGTTTTACCCCAAGAAATGAAGACTACGCCATAGCAAGCAAATGAGCTATGGCGTAACAGAGATTACCAAAGGCTACGCCGTACTTAGTAATTGGACTACGGTGTAATGTTGAAGATATGAGCCCTACGCCCGTAACAAGTAGTTGAGTTACGGTGTAGGAAGGATTTTCTGAAGACTGTGCCCGTAACAAGTCATTGAGGTACGGCATAGGAATGATTTTACGAAGACTATGGCGTAGCAATCCAACAAGCTACGCCGTAGAAGTTATTACAAAGATTACGGCGTAGTCCTACCATACGACTACACCGTAGCAAAGACGAGCCCTATAAATACCAAAGGAAATTCGTCCACAAATTGTCAAGTTCTTCTCCCCTAAACCTACACTAGGGTTTGGGGAGAACGACCGAGAAGAAGAATGAAGACCACGAAGGCTAGAGAGATGGTGTATAATTAGACTAGGAACTTCCTAGTCTAATACATGTTCGACTTCTATTTTTGTTTTACATTCATGAATTCTCTTTATTAAGATTTGGTTTTAGTTTATCATTCATACTTATCTATGAAGACGTTATCTTAGCTTGTTCGTTATTCTTTCGTTTCGGTAGTGTATAAGCTTGGTTGAATCTACTCAGTCTAGGTGAATTAACCCTAAGACCCTAGACTAGTAGGTTGTGGGGATTGGTAAGAATTAGCCATAGTACTACCTTTCCTTATGTGCGAATTAACCCTAGGACCGCCTACCAACCTGGTATGCTTAAGAAGCTAGATGGAATCTAGGATCTGACCATGGTGGGTTCCACTAGAACAAGTCCACTAAACATGGCACTTAATGACTCTTGTATCTTGACCGATGAACTCTTGGCTTTACAATAGTCGAGAATAGGACGTGTGGAAAACTAGAAGGGGGAGGTTGAATAGTTTTACGTCTTTTTAATTTACAAAAACTTTGTTTATGAAAACACCAATTCAAACTTTATGTGATACCAAAAGACTTGCACAATTATAAACAATGATATCAACAAGTAAATAATATGACAAGTATGTAAGTAAGTAAGTAAAAAGATAGAGATGGAAGGATGGCACCGTGAGACAAAGGATTTATAGTAGTTCGGCTACGAATCTCCTCTTCGTCCTACTCCACTCCCCGAGCACCTAACTCGGGAGTTTTCTTCACTATGTCAACAAGCTCCCTTATGGCGGAGAAAATCTTATACGACTTTTGCTTACACCAATTTACGATACTAAGCTAAATGTCGGGTCCTAATCCTAGCTAGAACCAATCTCACAACACACCATAACTTATCACTACTTCTTCACTATTTGTACACACCTCAACTTCTTCACTACTACACACCACTTCACTACTTCACTACTTAATCTTCTTCTCTACCCAACTTCTATTCACAACTAGCTCTCCTAGAACTACTTACTATAAACACAACACTACTTCACAAATGCTATACACAATATACACAACAAATATACAATACTTCTTAAACTTGAGGTTGAAGGAGTATTCTTCTCTTAGACTTTGGATGAGGATGGATGATGAGGGATTGAATCACTTGAAACAAGGATTAATAATCAAATGATCAAAGGGTTTTAGAAGATGTTTAGAGATTTAGATCTGAAAATTTTTGTGCAAGAGGTGTGAAAAATACCAGGTTTGAGGTGGTATTTATAGGAGAAAATTTCTGACAGATTCTGAAAGAGGAGCGTGGCCGCCGGCCCCCTTAATTCATGGCCGGCCCCCTTAAAATTAAGGGAGCCGCCCCTTATAATTAAGGGGGCCGCCCAGCTGTAACGGCCAGAAGTTCTGTCTTTTAGTGGGGAAGGTTTATTTGGTGAAAAACTAACTGATTTTGGTTAAAAATTTGAATTCATATATTTAGTATGATTAAAACATTTTTCTTTATTAACAAAAGTGTTTTTCAAAAATATATAATATGTTTATATAATTAAATAACCTTTGTAATAATTAATTAAATACCCCTTTGATCATGAGATGTATTAAGCACTTGTTTATTCATACCTTAAGTAATTAAGTTGGATATAATGATATAAACTAGCTTAATACTTGTTTACGTAGTAATCTTACGTTTAATGATTTTACATTTTGAGATCATCAAAACGTAGAGATATCGAAAAGTATAAATAACGTTTTTATGCATTATTTATGTCAACAGGACGAGGTGCAAGATAGGGCTGACGATATGACCATTTGACTCTTGTTGACTTGCACCAACTACATAGAATATTAAAATATGAATATGCTTTGCCTTAATATCTTAGTAACCTATCTTATGCCCTAGTATCTTTATTTTCTCTTTTGTTTATTTTATGTCTTGGTTACTATTTACTCTATTCAACTAATACCCCTTTTTAGTACTTATCTTAGTTCGCCAGAACAACAGCTCTTGGGACGACACTCGGATTTATCTAAAGGCATACTACACATGACCGGGTACACTGCCCGTTAGTATGTGTTAATCCTTATAACTCCAAGTTTATAAACGTAAAACAGGATGAATATAATGCATCAAGTTTTTGGCGCCGCTGCCGGGAAGCTGTTTATTTAGGAGAATTAAGGTATTGATGAGGCGAAAAGTGTACAGCTTTTCGGGGGTCATTTAAGCCCTAAATCGTATTTATTTGATCAAATATCGCCCTAAGTTGTTCCTTTTGTCATTTTAAGTACTTTGGAGAGAAATTCTGAAAAAAGAAGCATTTTGGACGTTTTCGGAGCATAAAAGTGAAGAATTCGACAAAGTGTCAAAATCTGCTGGAACATTACTCCAGACGGCGTCAAGGACAAGCTTGACGGCGTCAGACCTTGACGGGCCAGAACACAAATTTGGAGCTTAAAGGGGGACGGCGTCAAGAAGGCCATCAAGAAACCCTAACCACGGCGAGGTGACGGCGTCAAGCACACAACGTGACGCCGTCAGATCTGTTTTTCTATATATATTCGCATAATTTTTAGTCATTCGTGTGGAACTTTTTAGAGAGAAACCCTAGACGATTTTTGCAGCTTTTTTTTAAGGGTTTTATACCCTTGGATCTCTCATGTTACATTGAAGATAAGTAATCAATTAATCATTCAATATGTCTATGTGTTGTTTGATTCTNTATATATATTCGCATAATTTTTAGTCATTCGTGTGGAACTTTTTAGAGAGAAACCCTAGACGATTTTTGCAGCTTTTTTTTAAGGGTTTTATACCCTTGGATCTCTCATGTTACATTGAAGATAAGTAATCAATTAATCATTCAATATGTCTATGTGTTGTTTGATTCTATCTTGTTCTTGTCTTTTGTGTAACATGCTAGGCTAAGTTTTCTTTGTGTTTGCTTAGATCTAATGAAACCTAACTAATAATTATTGACTGAATGGTGTGTTATTAATTGTATTGGATGGGTGATTATCGATGTTAGGCTTAAGAAAATTGGTAGACTTCCGGTTGGTAACATACTTGAACGTCTTAAGAAACATGAACCAAGGTGTACTAAGGTTATTTTAATTGTATTTAATGCATGAGTGAATTCTAGTGATCCCATGTTAGGAGCTACTTAGCCGGCTCGACATAGGAGTGAAGTAGGATCTCATAGAGTTAGGAGAAGTTCGTACACACCCCTACGAATGGTATTAAGGAATACAATCCGTCATCCACGCAATTAATACACACTAATCAATTGGTAAAAGATAGTTAGGGAGTAAGGAAATCTAAGTAAACACACTTCTCTCCATTATAGTTTTCACAACCATTTACTTTCTTGTTATTTTATTTTATTTGCATTAGTAGTAATTTGGGTTAGTTGACTAGCAACTAATTCCGCCCACTCTTCCAAAACCCGAGATTTTTACTTGCTTTCCATAAAATATAAAAATACAAAAAGAATCTTCCCCCACCCTTAGACCTATTAGAGTAGTTTTTCAATCCTAACGACACTGTTCCCGCAGAGAACGATCAATCCCCCGGTACTTACCACTACACTATACTACATCGCTCAGGTACACTGCCTGGTGGGGATTGCAAGCTACTCGAGATCCCTTGAGAAGTAAAACCCTAGTGTGTGGTCGCAATCCCGCGCATCAAAGTTTTTGGCGCCGCTGCCGGGGAATAGTTATTGTTTAGGTTGAAATTTTATTTTATTAGGTCTACTCGCTAGATTCTTTTCTAGTGAGATTTGTATTTTTATTTTTCTAGGTTTTCTTTAGTCTATCTTATTTCTTCGTGTTTTTGTTCGTAACCATTACCATCCACCAACATAGAAGGTGGTAATATCCTTGATCCCAACAACCCACCACCACAACAACCACCCCAACCAAACCAACCTCCTAGAGCCCGTACTTTAGGAGAGTACTCCCGTCCTAGCCACCATGGCTATCGAAACACCATTGAGCTCACCCAAGGAGCCAATGTGTCTCCCTTGCGATCCGACACCATCCGGTTGGTGCAAAGCGGATGTGCATTCCATGGACTTCGTTCCGAAGATCCAAATCAACACCTCAAGGACTTCCTTAAGATCGTAGATTCCATAGACCTTGATGTTGACACTCGAGAGACTACCCGATTACGTCTCTTCCAATTCTCTCTGCGAGACCATGCTAGTCAGTGGCTAGAGCGTCTACCCGCAGGATCCATCACCTCTTGGGATGATCTCACAACTCGCTTCTTAGCTCAATTTTTCCCACCGGGAAGGAGTACCAAGCTAAGGAATGATATCTTGGTGTTCCAACAACGCCAAGGCGAAACCCTCTACGAGGCATGGACTCGATTCAAGGACTTACTCCAAAAAGTCCCTCATCATGGCATAGACCTTTGGCTCCAAGTCCAAATCTTCTATGACCATATCAATATCCCCACGAGGCAAACCATTGACCAAGCGGCCAGTGGCAAGCTACGTGATCTAAGTGCGGAACAATCATGGGATCTCCTAGAAGATCTTGCTCTTTATGACAACGAAAGTTGGAATGATCCCCGTGATTTGAATAAAACGGTCAAGGCTATATCTTTGTCTTCGAACAATTCAAGCACTTCCGACAGTAGGATCATGGAACTTGAAGACCAAGTCAAGTTTCTTATGGAATCCTACGAGGCTCCTAAACCTTCAAGCCAAGTGAACAAAATCACTTCTTCATGCGAATAATGTAGTGGTCCCCACGACACTCGTGATTGCATGGAACTCCCCGAACAAGCTTTTGCGGACTACGCATCCTCGCGAACCGACGGAGCGGGAGACAAGTGGTACACTTTCAAACCCGAGCCAAACCCTTACAATGATACATACAACCCATCTTGGAATAATCACCCAAACCTTAGGTGGAAGCCAAACCTAAACGCGCCCCAAACCAATTCTTCCAACCCACCTAATCGTTTTCAACCCAACGGTCCATACTCAACCCATACCTTCAACAACAATCCTTCCAACAACTATGGTAGTACCAATAATTTTGAAGGATTGATGTCGAAATTTATGGCATCTCAAGAAGCTCTTATATCCAAGTTTGAATCCGATTTCAAACAAAGGCAAAGTGAGATGACCAATAAAATCGATGCCTTGTTGAAAGTTTTCAATGACCGAGAGATGGGAGCCCTCCCGAGCGACACGGTCAAGAACCCGAAACTAAACATTAGCTCCATTTCCTTAGTTTCGTCCCCTAGTTCTTGCCCACAATACTATTCGGTCAACGCCATGAGCACGTGTTTCAAACAAACCCAAATCCCTCAAAAAGACCATGAGAATAAGATATCCAACACTAAATTGGGCAACAACGTAGTTGAAACACCTCCCACTCAAAACCTTGATGAAGAATTCAAGGAGCTCCACCTTGAACGTCCGGTTATTGATGTGTTAGAGCGAGCCCCCTACTATAACGCCCTCTTAGAAAAATATGAGAAGAGGCTCAAGTTAGGTTACAAGGGGACCGCCTTCGTTCGAAACAAGCTACCTAAGAAATTAGACGACCCGGGCTTGTCTGTCCTACCATGCAAGATCGATAATTCGGAGGCTTATGACACATTAGCCGATCTTGGTTCAAGCCTTAACTTACTTCCACTACCCCTCTACACCACCCTCAAACCAGGAAAGCTAGAAGAAACCGACATGGGGAGGTTGACAATGTTAGCCGATTTCTACGTCCTCGACATGAATAGCGACCCTACATGCCCCTTGTTGATAGGAAGAGGATTTCTAGCCACCGCTAGTGCTATGATTGATTGTAAGGAATCCAAAATAGCGGTAGGAGAAGGAGAAACTTGGTCGGTATATGACGTTAAGAAACATGCCTATAACACCCTTGAGGAATCAACCGATGTTAATAGGAGGCCCTCTAGATACGGACCATGGTTAGAAGGAGACTTCATAGGACCCCAACGCCCATTCTACCTAGAAGAGGAGTTTGTAAACCAAACACAAACAGTAGAACAACTTTTGGCTAGGACACCGAGTTAGACCCCTTTGAAGATCCCCTAGTTTTTAGAAAGATGATTGACTTCCTAGGAGTTTTGCCAATTAACCTAACCATGAATAAGGGGAAAAGTGAAGGCGATGAACATAAATGGAATTGGGAAAAGCCACCTAAGAAAGGAGATGGATCATGGCACAAAAAGATGACTCTATATGATCCGGATGGAGAGAAGTTTGAGAGGTCATATTTCACAAAATGCACCAATAGGACACTTCCAACCAAAATCAACCCTAAGGATGTCCTCGTTGCGGAACTCACCTACGTAGGATAGCGTGACTTTGAGGCAACCCAAGCTTTATTTGCTTTATTTGTTTTGTTTTGTATGTTTGTTTGTTTTTATTTCCGTATGTATGTTTTAATTTTTATCATTATTGATTCATGCTTCAAACTAAATTGTAAAAATGCTTTATTTTGTTTTTAACTTCGTCTTAACTACATATAACGGTATTTTGCAAAAGATAAGTGTAAGGGAAATCTAAATCGGTTTATAAGAACAAATGAAGATGAATCATAACAATATTAAATTAGCATACATATTAGTAATTGTTTAAGTCAAATGCTTGTATCGAGTCATAATGATATTTTGCAGGATTTCCAGGAAGTAAGAATTGAGTTTTTCCATAAATTTTCCGGAAACTTAACATGAAAAATCTGTCAGATCACTTCTGACGGCGTCAAGCTCCAGGCTGACGCCGTCAAGTTCAGTTTTCTGAATTTTTTTTGAAAGTTTTGATTTTCTTCCGGAATCACAAAGTGCTTTATAAAATCTCTAACTTATAAACTCCAGGAATCTGCAAAATATTCATTCCACAAGCATTATATCCATATACAGATTTATCCCGCCGATGTTATGCAGGTTTTCGTGTTTGTTTTCTCAGGTTTAACAGGTTATTTTGGACAAGAAGATGATTTATATTTCGGAAGAGAAGCTTTGAGTGTTCGTTTTTCTTGGAAGAAGATCTAACCATGTTACCCCTTTATCTACCGAGCAAATCAGGGGAGTATTTGATTTCATTCTTTTACCTTATTTGCTTTTACATCTTGTTATTTGAACATTGGGGACAATGTTCATCTTAAGTGTAAGGGGGGTAAATTACGATACCTTAGAGAATGCAATTACGCTTGATTTTTGTTTGTTTAAAGGTAGATGTGTAATAAAACTGAGATAAATACCTGTTAGGGCAATTTTAGTGCCAAATTTAAAATTTTTTACAACATTTAGGAGTGAAACTTTGGTCTTAATGAGCGTCTCATGGATAGGT
>LBNU01018545.1:22615-37219 GCA_014162995.1 Artemisia annua | reverse complement strand
GAAAAAAGTCAAAATCTCATTCTAAATCCTTTGAAAGTTTAACTGTTTGAATTTTTGGAATCAAGATCTTTGAAATCAATAGAATAGTGGTTAAGATTGATAGATTTAGCTTCATTTAGGGTGTATAAACATCAATCAATCAATTGTGATCAGTCTAATTTCACAAAAGTCAAAGTTCTAAAAATTTCTCATAAGGTCAAATTTGCATACATGAAAATGGGACAGAGTTCACAACAATTTCTAGGGTTCATTAGTGAATGCAAACAAAAGGTTTTTGTTGATTTGGATTATTTACCAGCTTGTTAGTCAATAACAAAAAGAAAATTGGAATTTGGTGGTCATTTGCTCATTGAAATTCGATCACCAAGTGACCCTTTTGGCCATCTGTTCCCCTGCATCCAGTGCATACAGATTTGACCCATTTTTCTTTTGCTCACAACTTGCTCAATTTTGATCCAATTTCTGTGACTATTGTTGTTTTAGAATCTCACCCAGGTTGCCTTTGCACTTGTGCTTTTTGTTTCACCAGTACTGCTTATTAGGTGCTTAATTATAAGCCCTCTTTTAGCTTATTTTTGACTGTTGCTGTTTTTATTCTTGTTTGCTGTCCCTGTTGTTATTTCTTATTGATTGTTCTTGCTTAATTCTAGTTGCTGTTGTTGTTATTATTTGGTGGTGTTGTTTATTTACCTCTGATTTAGCCTGTGAGCTTGTGGTTTGATCTTTGTCCATTTCACTTGTCTGATTTCTCAGTCAATTCAGTGTGTTGTAGCCATTTTCACAAGCTTCTCAATTGTTCCACACTCAAGCAATTCCTAAGCTTGTGGACTTTTTGGAAAGCCCATCCACCAAACTTGTTGGTTCTGTGCTCAATTTGGACTTTGCAGCTTATTAGATAAGCTGGATTAAGCCATCAAATAACTTGCAGCCCTGGTTTGAATCTGAGGGTATTTGGAATTGCTTATTAGCTTATTTGAGCTTGTTAGTGTATTCCTTTGCTTAAATTAGTTCATTGACAGTTCCTTAAAGTTGTTTACAGCTTTTTCTCAAGCTTGTGTGCACTGTAGGGTTTATTTCAAGCTTATAGTCCCATTTCAAGCTAAAAATTTATCTGTTTGGCTTATTTGGACACACACAGCTTATTTTCAAGATCCATAAGTTTTGTTTTCACAAAAGTTTCCCATTTTTATTAGTAAAATAGTTTAGAAAAAGAAAAATCAAAAATCATCAATTTTAATATTAGTGATAGCTTCTATTTAATAGGATTTATCTATTTTAATTTATTTTTCATTTTTTTATTAAACACTTAGTAGTTTTCATATTTTTCCTAGGTTCCTGGTATTAAATAGTGTTTGTGTAAAAATTTTCATAATTTTATCTTTTCATTTGGTAATTCTAGTAATTAAAAGGAGTTTAATTAGTTTTAATTGGAAAATCAAAAAGAAAATCATTTGGTGTTTAATTTTAATCTCTAGCTTCTTTTTCTATTTTTTTTAGCTTTTATTAATCATTTAGTATTTTTAGAAAATAGTTTTTTAATTGTCACTGTTCATTTGCTATTATCCTTTATTTAATTAGATTAATTAGCTTTTAATTAGTAATTAAGTAAATTAAATCTAAAAGAGGTTATTTATAAAGTTTAGGAACTTTTTATAATTTTTTAGGACTTCTGTACTTGTTAAATAGTTTTAGAAAAAGTTTGGTACTTTTATAAATTACTTTAGTAAATATTTTAATTTAATTTAGTTTAATTAGTAATTAGTAATTAATTAATATTAATTAATTAAAAAGTCTAAAAAATATTTTTCTTTTTCTTAAAATTTTCTTTTATCATTTAGATTGTAAAAATATATTTTTATTCATCTAGGTGTTTGTAGATTTCTATTTTCACTTTTATTTTCGTACGTAGACGTTTTTATTAAACGTAAACGTACATTTTTAGATTTGTAACGTTTCCAGATTTCTAGTAATCGTTTGTAGTGTTTGTTTATCATTTTCATTCATAATTTCTTAGTTTAATTTCAATCAATCTCTTTCCCTAATTATCATTTCATAATCACTTGATCTCAAATTCGTTTTCGATACAATTCACTCCTCGTCGGGATTTAAAACGACCAGGGGAATTCCTATACTCTCCTTGGTGCATTGAGCCTTTTATAGTTTGACTTTAGTTGACCAATTCTTTGGTTGACTTTTGTTGACTGTTTTGGGGCCAATCAGTGGTCTAGCAAGGGGTTAGCTTCATGCATCATGGAAGTGCATCTTCAGCTCCTCCCGACCCTTATGCTGCCACAGCTCAGTTCTTCACCCCCATAGAGCATGACCAGAATCAGGAGTGAAATCTCTAATTGTTGAACAATTATTCCACTTAAACAATCTACTATTTGGGTCTGTAATAATTAACAATTAGGACATGACTTGCTACTAACACTTTTATCGTTGTATTAGGAATGGTTGCATGCAGGTTTTTTGGTCCTGGATTTTGTTGCAGACTGTTGCTACGGCGTAGCAGGTCTTTGACCTATGCCGTAGCAACTTTGGAGTGGCAATTGAGCATTCTGTCTCAAATTGGGAGCTACGGCGTAGCTAGGTCCACAGACCTACGCCGTAGCTAGTACCCATTGGGAATAATTTTTGTGAGAGAACTTTCGAGAGCGCGAGCGTGAGAGGGGAGTTTTTCTTTTTCATTTCTATTCTATTTTTCTATTTTTTTTATTTTGTTCAAAAGGGA
The DNA here is from genome assembly GCA_014162995.1 of Artemisia annua. Taxonomy (NCBI): domain Eukaryota; kingdom Viridiplantae; phylum Streptophyta; class Magnoliopsida; order Asterales; family Asteraceae; genus Artemisia; species Artemisia annua. The sequence continues at coordinate 34,488 of LBNU01018545.1, read as the reverse complement.
CTTTGCACAAACTAAGTGGGGGGATAGGAAATAGAATACGAAATTATCACTTAAATTAGTACTTGTCCTCATTTTTCTAGTTTTACAAAACATACTAAACGTGCCATTTTGAAAATTTTTGACACATTTTTACAAAACTAGAATAAATTTTATCCCGAGCACACTATAACCCTTGATTACATGGTGAACTAACCTTTCAGTTTCCAACTATTTTACCCAAAATCCACCAAATATTGAGTGTGCTGGTAGTAGCGTAGACTTTAGAACTTGGCTTTTACATCATTTCGAGACCATAAACGAGTAATGTATTTTTATAATACGTTTGGAAGAAACTTTTTGAGAAAACAGTATTGTTAGGATTATCAACCATAACCATATATACCTAAACCCTTCGATTAGTCGCATTGACTTTTCGATCTGCACATTTAAACCCTTGTTTGCACTCACTTTTAGTGCAAGATACCGTTAGATACACCTTATTAAATCAGTCCTTTCATTCCTTACCTTATTATCCCATTACACCCTTACACTCTAACCAACTTTGTAACCTTATGTTTTTGGACGAGAAATGTTGAACCTTAGACCTTGATAGATCTTTGAGCCTACTTGGATCGTTAGTAATGCTTATGTAATCACAAACACACTAATGGAGAAACTCTGCAACTTGTATTCTATAGCGGAATTCAATACAAGAAGACACTAATAACTAAGAACTCTTGATCCTCTATGGATCTTTTATATTAAACGTAATTCCAATCGCTACATCATGTTTAACTAATTGTTCCTTTTATACTACAAGGAACCCTAATCCTTCTTACAAGAAACAAATAACATTAAAACAATAAAAGATATTCTAAATATCTTGTCCTAACATATATTCTACGAAATACTATATCCGCAGAATCATAGCGTCCGCAGGAACACTCTAGTCCGCAGAACTCTTGTGTCAGCAGGAACGATCAGCAGAAACCACTTCAGTAGTTGTCCATCAGCAATATCTTCAATAATTCCCAACAATCCTCCCCTAATCTTGAATTTGACATGGTTAAGTTCAAGATTCTTGATAGATCTGTAGCATTCCAGAGGATTGACAATGAATATTGTGCAACAAAAATATGTAACCAGCAGCAACCAAGACTCTATGTCAAATGCAACCAGTAACCTCCATGAAGAACAAATTGTCAGCAACAACAAATCATAAGTTTCATACTATTCTCATCACATCTAGGTGAATCATTGAAAATTAATGGATTTGAGAACTCTTTACCAATAGCCATTACTACTGGAGTAGCCAATGTTTCAGTGTAAGAACCATGGTACATTGAAAACCATATGATTTTTAGCAAATCATCAGCTATAAACGAATTTGACTTGTCTTTACCTGTAGCCGTTTACTCAGGACTAGTCAATTCTTAGGTGAATTAAATTACCTTGGTGAATTGAAAATCAAATATGGATTTCCACTGCCTTTACCATAAGCCATATACTCATGGGCTAGTCAATTCTTTGGATGTTCAAAGAATAAGATCCATGGTGAATTGATGACCAGTTCAACTCTCAGCAATAAAGCATAGGTGAGTTGAGTACCCTATGATTTTGAGCAAATCATTACAGGTATCAACAGATTTGATATGTCTTTACCAAAGCTGTACCCTTTGGACTAGCCAACTCTTTGATGGAATAGTCAACACCATGGTGAGTTGAGAACCATAGTGTGGTAATTAACCACCACATGTACCTGTATACAACAAAGATTGGACACTATACAAGAAAGTTACTTTTTTTCTTTTCTTTTTTTTTAACTAAAGAAAGAAAAGAAATAAAATAAAAAAATACAACAATCATCCCAAAGAAGTGTCAAGTTGGATACCATGCTTAGCTTTCATTTCATGCTTGAAAGAAGACTTGTCCTCATGGCTTTTACTAGCTGCTCAGCATAAGTCATATCATTCCCAAACACATCAGAAGGAACAAGCAGCTTCATTTCCAACATTTGTCTCAGAATTCTAAGAGAAATGGGATAGGTAATCTCAGCACACATGTAAAGAACCTTCCCAGCAACAGTTGATAGCACATGAACATTAGGAAGAGGATAAAACTTCCAGTTAGCAACATCCCACCTTGATTGACCCAGCCAAACCTTGAATTCTTTACTAATAGTGAGGTTGGAATCAAACATCACAGTCAAGTCCCCAAGCAAAAATAAACCACATCCTTCAGGCTTCTTCTTGCTATAGTAAGAGGCACCCAACTATAAAGATTCACCAGATCCTGTCTATCCACAAAAGTTAAAATTTCACTAAGAAAAGTAAAATGTTTAACTGACACACCTTCTCTATGAATAGTGTTTATATCTTTCTGTATCAAGGGAAGAGGTGTAATCTCCTACTTAACCAAAGGGACATGGACCACAGGATCTTCACCATCATCTTCCTCAACCTCAATATACTCTCTATCTTCTACAGATGTAACCAACCCTTTAGAAACTCTCTTCCTTGCCAAACTCTTCCTTCTCTTGCCAGTAGAAGGTGAAGGTGTGTCAGTAGAAGCATCAGCAGTATCAGGTGCTGGCTTATCTTCAGCAGAAGTCTGTGCTTTATCAGGAACAGATTGAAAAGTATCATTAGGAACATCTGTAGAAGCCTCAACAGGATTCTGGGCTTCAGCAGGAACAGATTCTGGAACATCATCATCTTCTTGAACAACATCAACAACTGCTTGAGTAACATCACTAACTTTTGCTGCATGAGCCCTGGCTAGTTCAGCCTCATCATCAGCAATAATCCTTTGAATAGCTTCTTCACTCAACCTATCTTCCTCAATCTGCTTCTTTGTTCTCTGTCTTGTAACAGGGCCTTCAGTTACCATAGGAGCCTTCCCTTTATCTTTGGATTTGGAAGACTTAACAGGAATAGGAATAGAGGAAGGTTGAGTTGTTGGAATAGAAACTGAGGGAACTGGAGCATATGCAAAGGCACTGTCAGTTGGAAGAGGTGTCACAGCAAGAAGAGGTGAATCAGCAGGAACAGATGGATCAGCAGAAGTGTCCATAGATGGTACACTAAAAGAATCAACAATATGCACAAAAGATGTACCATGACTAGACTTGAACCTTTTAGAAGGACGTTCCTCTAGTGGGGGCTTTGGAGATTTCTGTTGATTCTGAGACATAATGTAGTTATATATTCTCACCAGTTTGTCATGAGGCAAATTCCAAACCTTTTCCTTAGACCATCCTGAATTAAAAATAGCTCCACTCATATTCTTAACAACCAACCTCATGGTATTGGTCATCTCTGCTTGAGTAGGAGGTCTATCCCTCTTTGCTTTGGCTTTCTTCTCATCTGCTTCCTTTTTCCACTTTCTCAACAAAGCAATAATGCTATCAGAAGAAACATTATCTCCTAGTAGATCTCTGGCAAGTGACGTATTGGAAGCAATCCTAGCTCCAATATGCATCCAGTCAGCCTCATTAAAGTCTTAAACTTGAGCATCCAATTCTCGCTGTCTTTCAAGTGGAAAAGTAGAAACATATGTAGCCTTTGCCCTGTCAACCTCTTCATCAAACTGAGCTTGTACTTGCTGAGCCAAGGCTGTACTCTTCATTAGATCTTCATGTTCTTTGAAGAGTCTTTCTTGTACAAGTATCTCTTGTTCAGTCACAAGACCTGAACCAAGATCTTTATCAACCTGAGTATCATGCTCTTCTTCAGTAGAATCCAAGATGTTATCAGTAGAAGGTTGTGCAGTAGAAGGATGTTCAGAAGAAGAAGGCTTTGTAGGGTTGACTGCAGCAGTAACTACATAAGCACTCACACCTGGAACTTGAGAAGTAGGATCAAGGTCAGCAGTAACAGTATCAGCAGGATCAACATCCATGGATTGTGCAATATCATCAGTAGATGTTGGATCAGCAGAAGCAGAAACTGGTTCAGAAGTATCACCACCAGTCTTCTTAGCATCTCTAGAACTCTTACTTAAGTACTGCCTTCTCTGAACCATAATTGGATTCTTTTTCTTTTGAGTATCAGTAGTTGTAGGTTGTGGAGAGGGAGTAAGTTCAACTTCAGTAGCTTCAGCCAACATATGAAGATGATCAAAAGAAATAGAATCCTTTGCTGTAGTTGCTTTAGGGACATCCACTTTGGTTACTTCAGGGACATCCAATTCATCTTCTGAATCAACCACATGCTTCCTCTTGTTCTTGTTCTCAAGTTGAGCTTCCAAAGTCTGAACTCTTTTTGTTAATGCATTAATTTGACCACCAAGATCTTCTTTGGTCTGAGTGAGTTCCTTCTTCAAATCACCAACTTGTTTGACATACCTGCTAAGCAACTCATACACATTGTTAAGTGATATAGGGTCCTCAGCTTTACCAACAGGTATACCAGTGGTATTGGTAGCTTCATTGCACCTGGTGGGAGACACATGAAAATCATCACCAGTAGTGGTGGTATCAACAAAGGACTCTCTAGGTGGACTAGAGGGCTGTTGTCCTGTGAATATGGGTGTCTCATCATCAGGTTGAGCAACATAAGTTCCTATAAACTCATCAATATGTTCAAGATGGTCAGTATTGGGTGTCTCAGTCTCATTCCTATGGTCGGCAGAATCCTCACCAGCAGGATTGACTGGTTCCAGAGGATCAGCAGATTGCTCATGAAGAGCACTAGGCCTAGGAGAATCCATAGGCTGGTCATCCGCAGCAAGTGAAGCAGATGCTTCAGCAGCCTTGGATGGGCTAGCAACATTAGCTACTGATGCACTGGCATCAGCAGGTTCAGGAGTGGGTGGATTTCTATCCTCAGCAGCATCAGGGCTGGGTGGATTACCACCTTCAGCAGCATGCCCTTCAGCAGCATCAGCATTGCCAACAGGCAACATAGCTGCTGTTATAGGCCAATGTGCACCACTAAAGTTACTAACCATACTTGAAAATACTTTATAGGTTAAATCTATAGTAGGTCTATGTGTTCTGTCACCTGTTTCAATACCTATTATAATTTGAAGAAACCTAGGGTACATATAAAACTTATGTTTGTCAGCATTAATATTACTAATCATGCTATGAAAAATATACCTAGAAAAGTTAAAAGTAGTACCCTCTGACAAGCAAACAATACCACAAGCTAGATAAGTAGAAAATTGATCTCATCCTCCAGTCTAATTGCTAATACACTTCAACAAAGTATGCACCAAAAACTTCCATTTGGGGCAAAGTAGTTTCTTGTACCAGGCTGTCTTTCCATCACCCCTATAACCAATAGCCTGTAACCCAGGAAGTATCACTTCCTTGTCTTCATGATACTCACCATCTTCATCATCCAGTTGAAGTTTGGTGCGAACCACAGACTCTGTAACCACATACTCTTTCCCATCAATGGTAGCCGTGATCTTTGTGTCATCATCTCCTACCGTGGCAGAGTCCCAAAATTGGGTAACCAATGATTCACACACAAGTGTGGGATAGTGTGTAAGAGCAAAGTGAAGTTTAGAGCGCTTCAAGAACTCCGCCATTGGCTCAAATAGTTCTCTTCCCTTTGCTTTGCCCAAAAATGCAATTTTGTTGTGTTCACTTTTGAAGACAAGATTGGCCATGTGTGGATTTGAGAAAAATAATGAAACTGAGAAGTTGAGAAATGGGTTTGAGGTTATAACGAGTAGGAAGTAGTTATTTTGGGTGTGGGATTCACACGATTGGTTATTTAAGGAAGTTACCAAATCGTGGGGTTTAATTGACAACGAATCTGGGAAAGAATCGTTTGAACAATTTTGACTTTAATATTTACCCAAAATAAAACCCAAATTTTAACCCATCAGCAGCAATGAAAAGTCAATCCGTAGAATCTTATGGTCAATCCGTAGATCCAAAGCTTCAGTAGAAAGTACACTGTAGAAAAATATCTACATGATATCATCAGTAAATATCCATTGAACCGACTCTTCATTAATTGCCTTAACTGCTCAATCAATTCTATAAATAACCCTCAAATCACACTTAACCCACCATTAACCTTTGGTTAACCAAAATTACACACACACATTCTTATCATCATCAATCATGAACCCAATTGACATCTCCTCTGATTCATCATCCGATTCAGATTCCCCCTCATCATGGCTATCCTGTTTCCCACCTGGTGTACAACCAGGATGGCGTACTAAGGAACATGCAAGAAAGCATCTACATGATGTTCCTGCGGATGAGGAAAATGTTCCTTCGGATTAGGAAGGAAGGTTGGAACCACCTCTCATTGCTGCTATGCTGCCTAGGACAAATGACCTAGTAGTGCTCAATCCTAGTGCATATCAAGCACCCAATCCAACCAAAACCCCATCACCTGAATCTTCAGAGGACTCACGCCCATTGTTCCCCTACCCATCAGACAGAGAACTTGTCTCCCCTTTCCTTTATACATCCTAAAATAAGGAAGAACCAACCTACCATCCTCCTGGTACTCCAGAGAGACCACAATCACGACTCCATTCTTCTTCAGTTCTATTGGCTTCTTCTTGCTCTCAAACAAGGGCTAGAAAGGTCAATCCACCACTCCTAGAGGGAAGGTCAGTGGTGATTGGGATCCCTTGTGTAAGGATGCAAGACACTTATTACAAGGATAAGAGGAAGGGAAAGATGAAGGAGGTGGAAGGCAAAGGGAAAGGAAAGATGGATTAGAGATCTTCATGCAAAATTTCCCTTTAACCCCAACTGTCATCGTGTTGCAGAGTTTGGTCAAAATTTGACCTTTGATGAAGTTGCAGTGGGTGTTTGTTTTGAGGGATAGGTGTTGGGTATTAGGTGCCTGTTTATTAGTTAGTTGGTGCGTTTCTGAATAAATCAATGTAACTTTTGATAAATGAATGAAAGAGGTTCCCCTGTTTATTGTTTCTTCATGTCTCATTTATCTTTCTCAGTACTTTACTTTAACTCCACTGAATTAATTCAATGCCACTGATAAAACTCTATACTGCTGAGCACTCTATTCCACTGAAGTAATCCGTAGCAACCATGGAGCATAATCAACAGAACCAACTTTGCACTAATCAGCAGAAACAGCTTTAGCACAATTCAGTAGCAACCATTCAGCAGAAACAGATTTTGCACTAATCCGCAGGAACCATTTCCACTGAAGTAATCCGTAGCAACCATTTCAGCAAAAAATTATAATCTGCAAAATAAACACACCAGACAGAGCACACAAAACAAACTAAAACATAAAATGGTTAGTTTATAAAACCCGCAAAACAAAGTTAGTTTACTAAATACAAATTACAACTAAATATACATCTATAATCCTCCCCTGAGGCATATGCCTCCCCTGAGGCTTATGCCTCCCCTCAAACATAGCATTTAACGGTTTACCATCCCAATGTGGACAACTAAGTGTTGAAACCTAGGTCCATCAAAAGCCTTTGTTAAGAGATCGGCAACATTATCATCTGTATGGACTTTAAGCACCTGAATTAAGTGTTTCTCATTTGCATCCCTAATAAAATGGTGCCTAATTTCAATGTGCTTAGTTCTATTATGATACACTGGATTCTTGACTATGCAAATTCTACTTTGGTTATCAATAAAGATTTTAGTATTCATGAAATTGAACCCATAATCAAGCATTTGATTTTGTATCCAAAGTACCTGGCCACAACAATTGGCAGCAGCAACATACTCAGCTTCAGTAGAAGAGGTAGCCACTATAGTCTGCTTCTTGCATTGCCAGGAAATCAACCTTCTTCCAAGAAATTGACACCCTCCAGTAGTAGACTTCCTATCTAGATTTTCACCAGCATAATCACTGTCACTGTATGCTTCCAACACAAAAGGAGAATCCCTTGGGTACCAAAGACCTAACTTAGGTTGGCCTTTAAGATACTTAAAGATTTTCTTCACTGCATTGAGATTGGAAGTCAAAGGTGTGACTTGATGCCTAGAACAAGCACTGACTGCAAAAGTAATATCTGGCCTTGAAGCTGTCAAATACATCAGTGAACCAATCATTGACCTGTATAGATGTACATTAACAGCAGGATCTGGGTCAAGATTATTCTTTGGTTTTGGAGCTTCATAAGGTGTAGATGCAGTCCTACTATTGTCCATATCAAACTTCTGAAGTATGTCCTTCACATACTTCTCTTGATGGATGAAGATTGCAGTCCCAAAAAGAAAGTAAGCTCTCCCATTGCACTCATTTGAAATTCACCCTTCATTAATTCCTCAAACTCCCTGCACCAAGCCTCCTTTGTGGAGCCAAAAATGATGTCATCTACATAAACTTGAACAAGAATGATATCCCTGGAATTCTTCTTGAAAAAGAGTGTTTTATCAATAGCCCCTCTTCTATATCCATGCTTCAGCAGGAATGTAGATAGCCTAGCATACCAAGCTCTAGGTGCTTGGTGAAGTCCATAGAGAGCTTTAACCACTTTATAGACATGGTTAGGATGTTCTGGATCTTCAAAGCCTTTGGGTTGAGTAACATATCAAAGCCTTTGGGTTGAGTGACATATATTTCTTCTTCAATCTTCCCATAAAGAAAAGCACCTTTGACATCCATTTGATAAACCATGAAACCCTTATAGGATGCAAAGGCCAGAAACAATCTAATGGCCTCAACCCTTGCCACTGGTGCAAATACTTCATCATAATCAATCCCTTCTTCTTTTCTGTATCCTGGAGCTACTAATCTAGCCTTGTTTTTTTTACCACAATGCCCCTTGCATCCCTTTTGTTCTTCAAAATCCATTTTGTCCCAATTGCAAACTTCCCATCAGGTAGAGGTACAAGTATCCATACTTCTTGATTTTTAAATTGTTGCATCTCCTCTTGCATAGCTTCTACCCAACTTTCAATTGCTAGTGCTTGTGCCACGCTTTTTGGTTCAACTTGAGATAAGAAACAAGCAAACAGACAATGTTGTTGATCTGTGTGATTGTCTCTTTGTTGACACATGACATAGGTAACAAAAGCATATTCTCCAAATTGTGCCTTCTTCACAGTACTTCTTGTTTAAACACTTGCATTGGGATTTCCAAGAATGTTGGTTTGAGGATGTATAGTGTTGATCCTCTTAGTAGGGATTGTGTTAACTTCAACTGTAGGTTGAATGTTATTCAAGGATGGGGTAAAGTCATCATCATAATAAGAAGAACTGAAAATGCCAGCACTTTGTTCATGATTACCAAGATCTGTGGGGCTTGGAAATCTTCCATAAGGTTCTTCAAAGCTAGGGATAAGCCTGTATGTTTGGTAGGATGATCAGCAGAACCAAAAGAGACACCATCCGCAGAATTGGGGATGTCAGCAGCAACAGGAGTACTATCAGCAAAATCATGATTGCTGCTGGATGCTTGTGCTGTTTGTCTGATTAGTGTCTCAGCATCTCTTGCAAACTTCAAACCAAGTCTTTCAGCTTCTTGTTTGGCTGCATATTCTTGCTTCTGAAGTCTATCAAGATCTTCTGCATAATTTGACTCATCCTCATTCTGGCCAGTTGTATCTTTAGAACCATGACTTGCAAGTTGGTTAGGGGAGAAGGAAGGTACAAAAATGGTGTGTTCATCAGTGTCAGACTCACTGTCTGAGTCATCATCCAGGGTACCTGCATTGTTAGTGGGAGACTCTTGTGTACCTGCAGATTGGTTAGAAACAAATCTAGTATAGCCCAAGTAATCAGTTAAGTAGTCCAGGTCAAAATACCAAGTATGACCTTGTCCCTGAACATTAGGCTTTTCTTCTAGGTATCACAGGTTAAGAGTCTCCTCTACCATTTTTGCACTTAAATTATATACCCTATAAGCCTTGCTATGAGCTGAATAGCCCACAATATACCCCTCATCAGCTTTCTCATCAAATTTTCCTAGTTGATCACTAGTGTTTAAAATGATCACATGACATCCAAAAGGTTTGAGGTGAATAATGGTGGGAACTTTCCCAGTGAGTAGTTGATAAGGTGTCTTGTTATGAGGTCTAGTAATGGATACCCTATTCAAAACATAACATGCAGTGCTTACTGCCTCAGTCCAGAACATAGTGGGTAATTTAGAGTCAGCAAGCATGGATCTTGCTGCCTCTAATAAGGTCCTATTTTTCCTTTCAGCTACCCCATTTTGTTGGGGTGTTCTGGCATTGCTATAGTCCTTTTTTATCCCCTTAGACCCACAAAGTTCTATTAATAAAGAATTTTTGAACTCTGTTCCATTATCACACCTAATACTTTTAACCTTTTTGTTTAGTTGGTTTTCAACAAGAGTAATAAACTCTTTTAGAGTTGGAAAAGTTTCATCTTTAGCTCTCAAAAAGAATACCCAACAAAACCTGCTATACTCATCTGTGATGACCAGACAATAGTACTTGTGATCAATACTTCTGACTTGAGTTGGACCAAAAAGATCCATATGCAACAACTGAAGAGGTTCAGAGATAGTGCTTACAGCTTTAATGGCTTGGTAGGAGGCTTTGTGTTGCTTTCCTTTGTTGCAGGCAACACAATTGTGTTGATTGGTGAAGATTTTAGAAGGAAGCCCATGAACTAAACCAAGTTTGGAAAGCTTGTTAATGGTCTTAAATTTCACATGAGCCATCCTTCTATGCCACTTTGTAGACTCATCCAGGGATGCTATAGCCACCAAACAAGTTAAGTCACCTTCTGGGTGGACATCATTCAAGTTGAATGTGTATAAATTGTTGTTTCTAGGAACTCTCAGCAGAATGGTTGTATCTTCTTGAAGTTTGAAATCTTTGAAGAGTACAAGACATTCATCCTCTGAGAAGAATACTTTGTGGAAAACTAGAAGGGGGTTATATAGTTTACCGGTTTTTAAGTTGATTATCTTTTGAAACTTTCGTGTAATCAAAGATCTAAACTAAAGACAATATGTTATATGCAAAGATAAGGAAAGAAACGATCAAACCACAACACGAGTATTTATCGTGGTTCGGCTACAAGGACTCTTTTTCCTTGCCCTACGTCCACGCCCCGAGTATCCAACTCGAGAGTTTCTTTCACTAGTCAACAAGCTCCTTTCACTGGCGGAGAAAACCTTACACGTCGCTTACACGATTACCGACACTAAGCTAGATGTCGAGTTCTTTTACAAGGGTACAACCACTCCCGTTAGTTCTTTTACAAGGGTACAACAACTCCCGTCACACTATGTATTTTATGGCCTAAAATACTAACCGATCACAACTTAATATACACAAACAAATGAGGTGTAATACTACAAGAAGTATACACAACGCTAAGCTAACAAGTCTTGCAACTTTGTGTTGAATACTTGTAACTTTGTATAAGTTGGTGAAATTTCTTTGCTACAAAAGAACTTCACAACTATGAAGATTGACTGGTCTCAGAACCAACAGGTATTGTCACACAAGCTAGCCACTTGTGAATGGCTAACTGTAACAAATAAACCCTGAAAGCTTAAGGCCAGATGCAATGAAATCCTGGAGAGTATAGTGTTTCCCCGGGTCGTTAAAGTCCCAACGAGGTTGAAATTGTATTTGGAAAACGTTTAGGGAATGAGTGATTATGAATAGTAACCAGATAAAGATTTGGATTGATTTTACACTAATAATTGCTTGGAATTGAAAATGAAAACGTACAATAACAGATATGACAAATATATAACACAAAATGCAATTAAGCAAAGAACAGGGACTAAAAGTGACAACTTCTAAACTACAGGGGCTAAAAATGACAAGTTCCAAACTTAAAGGGTGTAAAATGAAAATTTTGAAACTTATAATTTAAAGAAAATTAAAATCTAAAAAAGTAAATATTATATTAATTTTATACTAATTTAATATTAATTAATTAATATAAACTAATTTAATTTACTTAAAAACTATTTATATTAATCCTAAAAAGATT
>LBNU01018545.1:0-10279 GCA_014162995.1 Artemisia annua | reverse complement strand
TTAAAGAGTGACGGCCCAGAAGAGTTTATAAGGTGACGGCGTCAGAAGTGGATCTAGGCCATCCGAGATACCTATTGGCGGCGAGCTGACGGCGTCAGCCCTTATAACCTGACGCCGTCAGAGTGTAAAATCTATATATAGTTTTCTAATTTTCATTCATTAGGGTGGAACTTTGTGGAGAACTTTTAGGGCAAACCCTAAAGTCGAATTTCCTGTACTTTTTAGGGTTTCCAACCCTTGGAACCCTCATGCTTAATTAAAGATAAGTCTTCACTTTAATTCAATCAATATGTCTATGTGTTGGTTGATTATATCTTTTGCTTGTCTTTTAATTAACATGTGTAGCTAAATTCTTCTTGTGTTTGCTTAGATCTAATGAAACCTAACTATTAATTATTGGTTGATTGGTGTGTTGTTGTTTGTTGGGATGATTGTTCCATCAATGTTAAGCTCAAGAAAACTGGCCAACCTCCTTTATGGTAACGTGCTTGGGAAACATGTAGCCAAGGCATACTAGGCTATTAAGGTAGTATTTAACGCATGAGCCACTGTTTACAACCCCTATGGTTGTGCCGTGCATGGCATAGGGCGAGATAAGAGCTCATAGAATTGGAGAGATATGTATGCCACTCCATGAGTTATTAGGAATACACCCTTCATCCACACAAGTAACATACATATCAATTAACCGGTAAAAGATAGTTAGGGAGTAATGAAATCTAAGTAAACACAACTTTCTCCATATTGTTTTCACAACCATAATAGTTTAGATATTTATTTTATTTTAATTTGCATAAGTAGTAAACTTGGGTTAGTTGACTAGCAACTAATTCCGCCCTTCTTCCAAAACCGAGATTTTACTTGCTTTCCATAAAACATAAAAATACAAAAAGAATCTTCCTTCCACCCTTAGACCTATTAGAGTAGTTTTTCTATCCTAACGAACACTATTCCCTGTGAGAGAACGATCAATCCCCCGTACTTACCACTATCCTATACTACATCGGTCAGGTACACTGCCTGGTGGGGTTGTAAGCCTCTTGAGATCCCTCGAGAGGTAAAACCTGTTGTAAGGTCACAAAACCACGCATCAGTGTCATCATCAATAGACTAATAAGATGAGTCGGAGAGTACCTCATTTGAGTCATGAGCCATGAGAGCAACATCATCATTCTTTGGCTCATCGTCATCTTCTTCATAGTCACTCCAAGCACCACTTACAAAAGCTTGTTGTGATTTGCTTTTGGGCGGTTTTGGACATTCTCCTATTAGATGACTTGTATCTCCACACCTAAAGCATTTCCTTTCAACTCTTCCTTTCTTATCATCACGATCTTTTCGGAAGGTTTTCTTGTCATCTTTAGGTTGCCTTACAAATTTCCCTCGTCTACGAAAGAACTTCTTGAAGTCTCTAACGGCCATGGCATATTCTTCATCATCACTATCTGAACTAGATTCTTTTTTTCTTTTTTTTTTTGGGTAAAAGGGATGCTACCCGGCAAATATATTAATCAACCAAACTGTACAAACAAGAAACTATCTATGGCAAATATATCTGAACTAGATTCTTCATCATCACTTGATTGGACTCTAGCTTTCAAGGCAATAGACTTGACTTTTTCCTTCTTGCCTTTAACTATTTTCGAATCTTTTTCCATTACCATTTCATGAACTTTGATATTTCCAATTAGCTCATCAAGTGACATGCTTGAAAGATCCTTGGATTCTTCAATTTCCGTCACTTTTGCTCTCCACTTCGGATGGAGTGCTCTAAGAAATTTCCTGACAAAATTCTTGCTACAAAAAGATTCATCAAGTGCTTTAAGTGAAGTAATAATAGTGTTGAACCTAGCAAATGCACTATCAATACTTTCATCTTCGGGAATAACAAATTGTTCATATTGTTGAATGAGAAGATCAATTTTGTTATCCTTAACTTGTGAGTTTCCTTGATGAGTGACTATTAACGATTGCCAAATTTCTTTGGCGGTTTTACACATAAAGACTCTTTCATATTCTTTCTTAGGCAAAGCATTATATAACATCCTTTTAGCTTCATTATTTTTAGCAATCAATTTCTTTTGATCTTCATCTTTAGTGTTTCTAGCTATATTATCACCATCAACAATTATAAACCATAAATCTATATCTTTAGATTTCACGTAAGTTTCAAATCGGTTTTTCCAATAAATAAAACCATTTGCTTCAAAAAGTGGTGGTCTTTGCATAGATTGCCCTTCTTTGTAATTTTCAAAATCCATGGATCGTTTCAAGTTTTAAAACACAATATACTTTAAAAGCTTGAGTAACGTAGCTCTTGATGCCAATTGTGGAAAACTAGAAAGGGGGTTGAATAGTTTTCCGGTTTTTAAGTTGATTATCTATTGAAACTTTCGTGTAATCAAAGATCTAAACTAAAGACAATATGTTATATGCAAAGATAAGGAAAGAAACGATCAAACCACAACATGAGTATTTATCGTGGTTCGGCTACAAGGACTCTTTTTCCTTGCCCTACGTCCACGCCCCGAGTATCCAACTTGAGAGTTTCTTCCACTAGTCAACAAGCTCCTTTCACCGGCGGAGAAAACCTTGCACGTCGCTTACACGATTACCGACACTAAGCTAGATGTCGAGTTCTTTTACAAGGGTACAACCACTCCCGTTAGTTCTTTTACAATGGTACAACAACTCCCGTCACACTATGTATTTTAAGGCCTAAAATACTAACCGAACACAACTTAATATACACAAACAAATGAGGTGTAATACTACAAGAAGTATACACAATGCTAAGCTAACAAGTCTTGCAACTTTATGTTGAATACTTGTAACTTTGTATGAGTTGGTGAACTTTCTTTGCTACAAAAGAACTTCACAACTATGAAGATGTTAATGGGTTAGAAGAAAGATATGAGTAGTATGTGCAAGATGTAATAAGAAGTGATAAAGAAAATTCTAACAAATGGCTTGGTATTTATAGCAAAAGTTTTCAGCAGCCTAGCGGATTCGGCGGGCACCCTTACAATTGGTTTCCGGCCCCGTGCTACCTCCAGGTCTTCCGCCGGGTCTAGACAGAACTTTGCTATAAATTCATCCAAAACCAACCATGTCACATCAAAACTTTACTGTCAAAGATATACTTGTGTAAGACTTTTATAGATAGTAAACACACAATCTTCCACTATAAATGTATATTGGAGTGTTTGACAAAACTTTCCATAAAAAGTGATGTGGACACTTTTTTTATTAATGGAAATAATTGGGAAAATTTAAGTCTAATGGGTGAAATGTTAATGCTAGCAAGAAAAGATTAGTTATGCTAAGACTTTGAACCTAAAATCAATGTTTTACTTAAACACTAAAGTTTCATTTTGTCGTTAACAAAACTTTTAGCAAAGATCCGGTAAATATAAATAACGTTTTTAGCCGATATTTGTTTAACATACTTTTTCTTGGTGTCACAAATTTGTAGAGACTGAGAACAAGTTGAAATTTTTGCAGTTTCCGTGACATGTACACAATTCTCAAAGTCCACTTAAGAGGTTCTTTTTGCTTCCATTTCCCAGTGATCTACCATTCCTCCACCAAACGTCACATATTGGCCTCCTCCTTGTATGGGGCACAAAATTTATGCATCTTTTACTTTATTCCCTGACATGTCCTTTGAACAACCACTATCTACTATGGGGGCCAAACATCTTTACTTTTAAGAGAATGAACTACAACAACAACATAAATATACAAAATTTTGTACACTTTGGAGACTCAAGTATCACTGACTTTGGAGCCTGCCTTGGGATCTAACAAGTAGGCCATGTAGGCATTTAAAAGATCCACCATTGTTCTTGGCTCTTCTCATTGAATTAGTCCCCTGTTATTCCAAGAACAACCTGCTGAGGGCTTAACAGTAATATCCCAAATATCCCCTTCCACATATATTAGTCATGAAATCCAGGCAATAACCATTCTGAAAATAAGTACTTGGTTGGCTCATTAAATGTTCTTGTTACAGGTCTTCTCAACTTGATTGGAGAGCTTTTAATCAGTGTAACACATGCTTGTTCAATCAAGGAACTGACTTATCAGAGCAATGTGTTTGCCCCTGGATTTTTTTTTCTGGGGTTGTTTGTGGGAAATAAGATGGTATATCATTAACATTTTTCACATTTGGTCTGGGTTTCTTTTGGTCCAGCACTTAACACCCGATTCTTGCTCATGAAAGTACAATCCTTAATAAATGAAAATTTACTTCCACACCACCAAAACATTTCTTTTTTTTAGAAGATTTATTCAAAAGTAAGAGATGTTCCATTACATGCAAAAAGTACTCAAACCACTAAACATTAATAGAATTGTTTTTGGACAGAATTAAAAATGATTGTTTTGGGCAGAGAATTAATGACAGTCTCCAAGTGTAGCTGTCTTTGAATTGGGTTCATCAGCCCCAGCAACTCTCACAGACTTGTAGGGAATCTTTTGGGTGTAGATTGGGGTGGAGGTCATTGAGGAGGTCAGACTTTTCACTTGAATCACAAACTGGTATAAGTAGGTCTGACCTTGGTCAGGGAAGGCTTGTCATTTGTTAGAACAAGAGACAAATTCAGATAGATAATACAATCAGGGTCTGGCAAGTCACTTGACTTCTTTGCCATATAGATGGGTGTGATTCCATCATCAAGTCTGGGGAAGTTTTGGCTTGAGGGGTGGGCATATGTTCTCCTCTAATAGGTCCAGGTACAGCATGTAATTCTCCTTCTTTTACATAATTTTCTAATCCTGCTGATGTAGATTTTTTTATATCATTGATAGCCTCTACACCTACATATTTCTTAAAACCTAAACCTACCTCAGATTTTACAGATTGACTACCATAGAGAAAACTAGCTAACTTATTGCCTGAAATTAACCACTGATTATGTCTTGCTACTTCCTCATCTAACTTCTTTTGCAATACTCGTTTTTCTGAATCTATTTTAGCCTTCTCTTTCTCAGAGCATGCTAACTCATTTTTAGTACATAGTAAATCCCTTTCTAACACCCTAATCTTTTCTTCATAGGCAAGTTGATTCTTTTGAAACCAAATTTTCTGTTGTTCTAAGGTTTTTAAACCATTTTTGTGAGCTTGAAGCTCCACATAGCACTCATTATATTTAGGTTTCATATTTTCATAAGCCTCCTTAAGTTCATTATACTTTCAGCACAACCAAAAATACAATTTTGTACCTGAGAGATGCCCATACAGGCAACTTGATCTTGCTGATCCTCTGTGTCACACCAGGCAAGCATTCCACTCAGCTCAGAACCATCAACCTCATCATCCTCAGGCTCATGTGCCTTCCAGTTCACATGCTCATCCAACGAGATCATAGCTTTGGCATTTCCAGCTTCCACTTGATTCTGCTGATAGGCAGAGTACCTAATCTCATCATCAGCCTTCCTTTCCTTGCATTCTCTTTTAAAGTGACATATCTGCCCACAAGTATAGCACTTGACCTTCCTTCTATCAAATCTAGCTGGTTCACTTTTCTTAAATCTGAACTTTCTCCCTGCCTTGTTCTCAAACTTCTTGATATTCAATGAGAGCATGGCAAATTGCCACTTCAAGTTCATCTCCTCCAAATCTAATGGGTCTATTTGATCAAAATCTTCATAAGCCAGTTGCTGTTGATCTTCATAATCAGCAACAAAGGAGTGAAGTACATCTTCCAATACACCACTAGACTGAGATTGAGGTTTTGGTCTAGGAGTGCTGTAGGAAGATGATGATGCTGAGGAAGGTGGACTTGCAGCATGAGTCATCTTATTCGAGGTTGTGCTTACAAAGGCTGAGAAATTGGGAGTGGACGAACGAATGTGACTTCTAACATCAGGCTCAAGGGATTTGAGCTTGTTGTAGAGATCATCAAAAGTATAATTATCTAATCCACCTTTAGCTTTGAGGGCAATTCTCACTTGCAACCAAGAGGGAGGTAAAGATCTTAAGAACTTGGCATTGCAGTCCTCATTATCTGGCTTGGCCTTCATCTGATTCAATTGACTCAAAATCTTTTGGAATCGATCATATCCCTTATGAACTCCTTCTTCTTCTGAGATCTGGAATTCTTGGAACTGTTGTTTGAGCATTGATTTCCTCATTCTTTTTGACTCTTCATTCCCACCAAACCTTGCTTGAATGGCCATCCAGATGTCCTGTGCATCCTGCATATAGTGAAAATCACCCATATGATCATCTGGTATAGCTTGAAGGAGAATGGTTCTAGCTTTGCTTTCTCTCTGAACAGCTAGAGCTTCTTCATTAGTTACAGGAGGAAGGATGGAGATCCTACCTTCAGGATCTGTGGTATGCTTCTTTGGAGAATTACCCTTAAGGATAACACTCCAAAGATTATAATCAATGTTTGTGATCCAATTCTGCATGTTCATTGCCCACAGATCATACTCTTCCTTCTTGAGGTATGGGAATTTAGCATTGCTAATACTTGTGAGAGATGATGCAATTTGTTGTAAAGTTGAGGAGTTGAGTTGCTGCTGAGT
Source organism: Artemisia annua (assembly GCA_014162995.1). Classification (NCBI taxonomy): domain Eukaryota; kingdom Viridiplantae; phylum Streptophyta; class Magnoliopsida; order Asterales; family Asteraceae; genus Artemisia; species Artemisia annua. The sequence goes on along the minus strand of LBNU01018545.1, from coordinate 3,742 downwards.
GACTTCAGAACTATCAACTGATCCTGGCATTGTTTTTGATTGTGAGGGTGTAAAAGAGATGTAAAGTAGATTTTGTTCTTAGTATTACAGAGACTCTCCCGTGGCTCTGATACCACTTGTAAAGTAGACTTTGAGCCTACTTGGATCGTTAGTAATGCTTATGTAATCACAAACACACTAATGGAGAAACTCTGCAACTTGTATTCTATAGCGGAATTCAATACAAGAAGACACTAATAACTAAGAACTCTTGATCCTCTATGGATCTTTTATATTAAACGTAATTCCAATCGCTACATCATATTTAACTAATTGTTCCTTTTATACTACAAGGAACCCTAATCCTTCTTACAAGAAACAAATAACATTAAAACAATAAAAGATATTCTAAATATCTTGTCCTAACATATATTCTACGAAATACTATATCCGCAGAATCATAGCGTCCGCAGGAACACTCTAGTCCACAGAACTCTGGTGTCAGCAGGAACGATTAGCAGAAACCACTTCAGTAGTTGTCCATCAGTAATATCTTCAATAATTACCAACAAGAAATCTCCTTTTGCCTAAATGTCATGAAATGCCTAGTTTAAGAATGAAGAAAGGAAAGTTATGATCGAAGACCCCCCAATGTTCCCTACCTAAGTTCATCTCAAGTGGGGGGATGATATTATCAGTCTATCATTAGTTTATCCAAAAAAAATGTGAATTTCAGTATTTAGAAAGTAGAAAAATAAAGTGTGCAAATCATAAGCACCAATAAGATAGCTTATTATGGAAGACATGACTCTCTTCACCGGAAGAATTTTTGGAAGAAAAACTGTATCACATGTCACTCATATGATGCAATACTTCGGAAGATTGGCATTTTCTGGCAAAAGGGCAATCGGTGACTACTCGGTTGAAAGATAAGATTACTTTTCCTCTTTACCCTTACAATATTCAACATTATAACATACCCTTTTTAGTCGTGAAGTATTTTTAGGTGAGGGATTTAAGCAGTCAGTGGTGTCTTGCTCGGCGTTCCGGTCATGTACCATTGCCTTTGTCGCCCTTGCCGTAGTATATTAGTAACAACTTTACACCCTTAACCTTATGATTATCTAAACAATGTTATTTTCAAAAATTGTTTCGACCTTAGATCTAGTCGTGGAGTTTTGTGTAAATGCCAAGCTTATGATAGAATACCTGCTATGACTGAGCGTTTATGAGAGCACCCCGAAATTTAACACTTAGAATAGAAGCGTATGAGTGAATTTCTTCCCTTCTTTTCATGAGGTGTTCGGTTTAACTTTATTCTAGCAGCTTTACTAATTTAAATTTGTGTCTTCTAAGTGATGAGGAGGATACTCTTTTAATTATTAATACGGTTTGCTTGAGGACAAGTAGAGTTTAAGTAGGGGGATATTTGATAACAACAAATTTACCCATGATTTAAGCGTTAATTTCCCTTTAAATTGCTCATCTTTTCTATTTATATGAAGAATATCTACTCTTATTTCTTCCTATTTTGGTTTCAGGGTAAAGATAAGTAAAAGTACGTTATTGATGATTTGTTGGCCTAAGAGTGGGAATTACGCTGAAGACACAAACACTGCGGTCTAGTTAAGTGATGATACTAGACCGTTAGATGTTTTACCCCAAAAAATGAAGACTACACCGTAGCAAGCAAATGAGCTACGGCGTAACAGAGATTACCAAAGGTTACGCCGTAGTTAGTAATTGGACTACGGCGTAATGTTGAAGATATGAGCCCTACGCCCGTAACAAATAGTTGAGTTACGGCGTAGGAAGGATTTTCTGAAGACTACGCCCATAACAAGTCATTGAGTTACGGCGTAGGAATGATTTTACGAAGACTATAGCGTAGCTATCCAACAAGCTATGTCGTAGAGGTTATTACAAATATTACGGCGTAGTCCTACCATACGACTACGCCGCAGCAAAGATGAGCCCTATAAATACCAAAGGAAATTCGTCCACAAATTGTCAAGTTCCTCTCCCCCAAACCTGCACTAGGGTTTGGGGAGAACGACCCAGAAGAAGAATGAAGACCACGAAGGCTAGAGAGATGGTGTATAATTAGACTAGGAACCACCTAGTCTAATACATGTTCGAATTCTATTTTTGTTTTACAATCATGAATTCTCTTTATTAAGATTTGGTTTTAGTTTATCATTCATACTTATCTATGTAGACGTTATCTTAGCTTGTTCGTTATTCTTTCGTTTCGGTAGTGTATAAGCTTGGTTGAATCTACTCAGTCTAGGTGAATTAACCCTAGGACCCTAGACTAGTAGGTTGTGGGGATTGGTAAGAATTGGCCATAGTACTACCTTTCCTTATGTGCGAATTAACCCTAGCACCAGCTTTTAACCGGGTATGCTTAAGAAGCTAGAGGGAATCTAAGATCTGACCATGCCGGGTTCCACTAGAACAAGTCTATTAAACATGGCACTTAATGACTCTTGTATCTTGACCGATGAACTCTCGGCTTTACAAAAGTCGAGAATAGGACGAGGTGCAAGATAGGGCTGACGATATGACCATTTGACTCTTGTTGACTTGCACCCACTACATAGAACATTAAAATATGAATATGCTTTGCCTTAATATCTTAGTAATCTATCTTATGCCCTGGTATCTTTATTTTCTCTTTTGTTTATTTTAGGTCTTAGTTATTATTTACTCTATTCAACTAATACCCATTTTTAGAACTTATCTTAGTTCGCCAGAACAACAGCTCTTGGGACGACACTCGGATTTATCTAAAGGCATACTACACATGATCGGGTACACTGGCCGTTAGTATTTGTTAATCCTTATAACTCCAAGTTTATAAATGTAAAACAGGATGAATATAACGCATCAAAGCATGAGTTGAAGTATCACCCTGTCTTTCCTATTTCAGTAGCACCATGCCACTCTAGCAAAAACAACTCACCATCATGCTTAACAACATCACCATCCTCTATATCTTCTAGCAAAAACAACTCACCATCCTGCTTAACTACATCACCATCCTCTATATCTTCAAGCACAACACCCTTACCACGACTATACCTCATGTACAACGAATACTCCTCAACTGGTGAAATACCTTCTTCAATATAAACCTCTATTTCGTTAAAACGAGGCACGTACTTAAACAGTTGCACGACATCTTCCACACTCATCAATGGGACCAACCCATCATCCAAAGATTTCTCATGGTTCCTAAAATGTGAGAACAACCTATCCACTAATGAGAACAGCCTATCCCCTAATCCTAGTGCTTCTAACATTCCAACATACTCCTCAATGCGGAAATGGTTAACATCAATCAGGTCAACATACGCTATATCTCCAAGCAAATATTTTCGATTTGGTGTATATGTGAAGAGCCCTTTGTGGTGAATTTTCAGAGTGAACAGTGTAGCATTCAACTCTGGTTAATTAGGAAAACAAACAACAACTTATAAGTATGAAAACCATGACATATCATACAATGTAGTACAAATGCATGTTCGAATAATAAAAATAAATGACAACATACCGTAAATAGCATGAAGCTCATATCCTGGAAACAAGGGAGTTCGAATTTGCCAAACTGGAGATAAATGGTATTGTTTTGTGGGTGAGTGTTGAAAGAAGATAGAATGTATTTGTGTGTATGATTTGGTCGTCTTAAGCTGTTCTACACGAATCATTTGATTAGCAAACAATGTCCCCGTTGTGGAAAACTAGAAGGGGGGGTTGAATA
>LBNU01018540.1:104825-120472 GCA_014162995.1 Artemisia annua | reverse complement strand
TAGAGCTACGAACAAGGTTCCGCGACTCGATGTAGACTTACGGCAAGTATTTCGAAACCTGTCGTAGAGCTACGAATAAGGTTCTGCGACTTGTCGTACAACTACGAACAACGTTCCGCGAATCGACGTAGAGCTACGAGCAAGGTTCAGCGACTTGTGTAGAGCTACGAACAAGGTTCCGCGACTCGACGTAGATTTACGGCAAGTATTCCGAAACCCGTCGTAGAGCTACGAACAAGGTTCTGCGACTTGTCGTAGAGCTACGAAAAAGGTGGCTGCTAGTTTTACAAGGTCTCCAATTTTTAGACCTCTTGGTGGTATATGTTATGTTATTATTGATAAGCCTATAACCTAATATAAGTTTGAATAAAAAAGGAAAAATGTCTCATTTCGAAATTCTTAATCCGTGTTTTAATCTGATATTATGCTCGATCTCTTTCAAAACTCCTTTTTAAATTTTCGAAAAACTTAGGGCACGCATGATGGAATTGGCTAAAAACCATAAAAAAACTAAAAAGTAGATATCACAAAATGAACCTCACAATACATTTTAACTTGTTATACTGTATGTTTTTGTATTTTATGGGACAAAAAGTGGTAAGTGAACTAAAGGCTTTCGCTCTTACTTGTTTGCCCACTTGACTCATTAGTCAAGCCGTTCAGCCAAGCTTTATAATGTGGACCCGACCTTAATGACATCTAGCTGTAAAGAAAGGACCTAAAACCAGACATGCGATATGTTGTAGCCAGTTCGGTCCAAAAGGGTTAGCCGAGTTAGTCAGCCCTCTTTAGCCCCACGTAAACTTCCTAGAACTTGTGCCCAAATATAATACGGCCTCTTTATTCATTTTCACACCCCGTTTATTCTTGTAAAAAAAGGAGTAAAACATGCAAAATAGCCATATGAACGAAAACAAAGATGTAAACTTCTTAAGAACATTAGACCATTTGTCTCTCGTTTTAGTAACATCCCATTATATTGATAAGGACCATTAGGAATAAATTGTAATCATAAATAGTTAGTTTCGTATAGTATATGAACTAACTTGAAAATTAGTATTTGTTTTCTTTTCAAATTTGGCTACTTATTTATAAGTAATTGAAATGTTTTTTTATTCCACCAATAAAGCATTAGTCTCGATGTCAAATTCGGAGGATGAGTATAAACATCAATTAGGAAGATTAATCATTTTCCTTAGTTTATTTGTCAAGTTTATTAGAATTGAATACATAGTAATTAAAATTTACCAATTTTAAGCATATGTGTTTGGAATTACCTATTCCAAAATTATTACTATACGATATGATGGTGGCTCAACATTTATCCATTTCTTCGGTATATTGACTTTTGTCACGCCTTAATTATAAGAAGAAGAAAAACTTATCTTAGAACAAACAGATACAATTAATGTGTTCTACTTTCAGATATTAGTCAATTTTCTTTCCTCTATATATAGACACGCTTACTTCCAACTCCCAGTCCATGTAACAAACTTGGAGAAGCAAACTAGCATATATATCACACCCACTGATAACGTGCAAAAACACACACATGCAAACCATCACAATGCTAGACAAATTTACTCAACAAACCACACCAGCACCACCACAAGTCGAGTTAACAATCGACTCACCCATGAAACCCCATGACCAGACTCATGACACCACTCTTTTGCTAATCAAATCCATAATCATCCCAATCGTCACGAAATTCCATGCAGGATACTTTCGTATAAGTCTTTCCTTATGTTGGCAAACCCTACTTTGGAAAACCCTAAATGAGCCACCTGAAAATGCCCATGCATATAGACGAATGCTAGGTGTTCTTCCCTCGACTGCATTTCTCCTCATGTGGTCGTTATCGTTATTAATACTAGCATCCCTTTCGATCTTATATATCTTACGTTGTGCATTATTATCCAATATGGTTAAAGACGAATACTTGAACCATATTAGTGTTAACTACCTTTTTGCACCTTGGATTTCTTGGCTTCTTTTACTCCAATCATCCCCATTTTTTGCTCCGAAAACATTATATTACATTATTCTTTGGTGGATTTTTGTTGTCCCGATATTTATACTTGATGTGAAAATATATGGGCAATGGTTCACTAAAGGAAAAAGGTTCTTATCGACTGTTGCGAATCCAGCTAGCCAGCTTTCTATTATTGGAAACTTTGTAGGGGCTCGAGCGGCTGCAATGATGGGATGGAAGGAGAGTGCTATGATCATGTTTTCACTAGGGATTGTACATTATTTAGTGTTGTTTGTGACACTCTATCAACGGTTAACCGGAGGCAGTTGTATGCCAGTGTCGTTAAGGCCAGTTATGTTCATGTTTATCGCTGCTCCAAGTATGGGGAGCTTAGCTTGGGACTCGATTTCGGGGACGTTTGATTGTTCATCAAAGATGTTGTTTTATCTTTCACTATTTCTCTTCATATCTCTGGTAAGTTTAGAGTATAAATCAAGTTTCTACTAAAAGTGTCATTTTTTAAATGAAAAGTTGATGAAAGTTATGTCATGAGATTGATTGGTTTATGAGTGTTTTCAAATTTATGATTATTAAAATGGAATTTATTAAAAATTGATGGATTCAGATGTCACACGACTCACACTAAACACATCAAAAGTTTTTATTTCGTTTGCCTCTTTCATATAGCAATTGCTTTTTCTTAAATTGTCATATCATACGCGTAGCAATTAACTAGATTTTTNTACATTATTTAGTGTTGTTTGTGACACTCTATCAACGGTTAACCGGAGGTAGTTGTATGCCCGTGTCATTAAGGCCAGTTATGTTCATGTTTATCGCTGCTCCGAGTATGGGGAGCTTAGCTTGGGACTCGATCTCGGGGACGTTTGATTGTTCATCAAAGATGTTGTTTTATCTTTCACTATTTCTCTTCATATCTCTGGTAAGTTTAGAGTATAAATCAAGTTTCTACTAAAAGTGACATTTTTTTAATGAAAAGTTGATGAAAGTTATTGGTCATGAGATTGATTGGTTTATGAGTGTTTTCAAATTAATGGATTCAAATGTCACACGACTCACGCTAAACACATCAAAAGTTTTTATTTCGTTTGCCTCTTTCATATAGCAATTGCTTTTTCTTAAATTGTCATATCATACGCGTAGCAATTAATTAGATTTTTATTTTATTTTTTATTATTATTTTTTTTTTTATGTTATTCTATTTCGCTTTCATTTATCTAACTACAAATTTCTGTTACATGTTTTTCATCAGCTGTCTTTGGAATTTTGCATTTGTATGTTTATATTTTTCTTGAAATTTAGAGTCCTAAAGAGAATACGTATCAAAATATATTTTGAATCCTTGAGTAAGATGGTGACATATTATGTTCTCAGTATAGCATGTCATTATCATACCCATCAATGAATGACGTACCATTAACAAATCGATGTCCGATGAATATCCAACATAGGCTTTACCTTTTGACAATGATATATATATCCTAGATTTTCGACAAAAAACAATATTAGTCATTTCATTTGAGCTAAACTTACCCTTTTGTTCTATGTTAATTTTCAGGTATCAAGGCCACGTTTATTCAAGAAATCGATGAAAAAATTCAATGTCGTATGGTGGGCATATTCATATCCATTAACGGTATTGGCATTGGCTTCAACAGAATATGCACAAGAAATGAAGAGTAATGTTGCTCATTTGCTAATGCTTATTCTATCGGGACTCTCAGTATTGGTTTCATTTGTTTTAATGGTTTACACCGCTCTCAACACTAATATCTTGTTGCCTCAAGATGACGACGATAATGACCTAATCTTCATGACCCTAAGACCGATTATTATCAGTAACAACAACTCGGATACACTGACATAATGATCAGGGTATTATATATTCTTAAGCCATGATCATCTTATTTAGCAACATCAAAGTAATTGTATATAGTTGGGATTAATTTGATTTTACATAAAGAATTGCTGGAGAATCCAGTGACAATAATAATGAAGAAAGCCCATAAAATATTGAGATATTGGGTCAAGCTTTTTCTGCTGTTTGTTAATGCCCAATATATTCTTGTACAAGCCCACTAATTTGATAGCACGTGCAATCTTAATGATTCAAGTTCTGGACTTAACTTCTTAAAAAAAAAAATGGTTCTAGACTTAAAAGTTTTGTTTTTTATACGAGCCTGATCACAAGTATTTTCCAAAGTCATGATTCAACATTTACATGTTTACAACAAATCAGTCGACAATCTTATCATTCAATAGGCATTTGTGTAGAAAATTATGAAGTACTAACTTACGTAGAAAATGGCAAACCAAGCAATCATTGAACATTCATAGTACGTATTGTGCATATGGGTTGTTAGCAAGAATTAGAAGCTTTAAGCTTTCACAGTTACATACCATTTCTATAACCGTGGTGTTTGATCTATGGATCATCCTTAAAATCCTAGCTTAAACTTATAGAAAATACGTAATTTGATCCAAAGTTGTTGAAAATAGAAACATGGTTTCGCTCGTTGAACTAGATGCACTATTCTTTGTTCACTGTTTATTTATCCAAATATACGCATTTCTCTTAACCAAAATAAACATGGACATATACAAACAACAATACCCAATCCTACAAAAAGTGGTATGAGAAGGTATGCAGAATGTAGATAGTAATACTCCTACCCGATACTAGGGTAGAGATACTACTTCGAAGGTAAACACTAAACATGACTTATGATTTTCCATATTTTCATTAAATATATACTCCTATATCCATATCGGACGACGAATCCCTTTATGACTTATGATCACAATGAGCTCCAAACACTTTCCAATTTTAGAGGCACATGCTCATGAATGCTCTTCACAATTAGTTAATTAATTTCAATTAAATCTTGCATACAAGATTGCATTGGGAAGTAGAGTTGTCAATTTTCTTTTTGCATTTCGTCAACTCCATGAATTACAAAATGTATTATAAATTTTACAAAGGGATTTTAAAATCTTATTGAGATTCATACTTCTTTTTTTCGTAACTAACCGGTAACAGAATTCAATGCTATAACTGTACATTGTTTTAATCGTTTGTAGTAACACCATCTACTGAAATATAGGGTTTTACTAGAAATAACTTTGGGCCAACCGTCTTAAATGTAGGAAGATCACATAGTCAAGGTGATTTCCTGAAGTAAACGTTTGGTAATCAACTTTACACTAATCATCAATTTACTTTGTCAACAATATATGGTAAAATTAAACACCGATCGATCTTAAACTACTCTATAACGAGATTTCTTTTATCTGACATTAAATATGTTTTACTTGCTTCTAGTTTTTTCAATTTCTTTTTTCTGAAAAGCAAATTTAGAAATATAAATATCCACTAGTTATAATGATTCCAGATTAAAAAAAATAATAATAAAAAATTAAAAAAAAAAAAAAAAAAAAAAAAAAAAAAAAAAAAAAAAAAAAAAAAAAAAAAAAAAAAAAAAAAAAAAAAATTATTGTAAGACAAGCTGAATTATCCAAACATTTTGTATATTTCTAGTACGTGTTATTGGTTGCATAAAGATGAGATCGAATAAGTTAGTTAACTTATATAACTCGAAATATTGTTCTATTTATTTAACTCTATCCTTAATCCAACACCTTTATATTTTTTTTTGGGTAAAAAGGGATAACACCCTGGCAAAATATATTATCCAAAAAAACGTTTAAAGTACAATGGAATGTGGCTGAAATATCACATTAACCTCAAGCAACCGCTTGAACTACCACTGGATCATTTATGACATGCCATAAAGGATCAACTAACTACGAACAAGAAAACCATAGAAGAAATAACATGTACGACACCTAGACATATTGCATATTACTTCCTCGACTTGCCTTGAACCTTGAAATCAAACATCTTGGTGAATTCCTCCAATTGCTCAGGTAAATCAAGCACCTGGGCAGCATAATCATCAGAAAAATAATCTTTATATTGTAAGATAACAAACCAAAAAGTAAAAAACGAACATGTGTGTATTAATAAGGATATTAATGATATACTTAATACACCCAGCTCACGTATATTAATTTCCTTGAAAATTAGAATTGCTGGCTTTATTGTTGCTCCCGTGAAAATCGTCGCTAGTTCCTCCACTAATCATAGACGATATAGCCGTCGCTAGGGCGGCTGTAAAATTTGGATCCGCCCTGAGGGCGGACACAGTGTCTGCCATGCGGGCTTGTGGATCCCCTTGTGACATTTGAAGTCCTGAGAATTTAGATTGATTGTATAAAGACTGCCCGAATATTTGGGACATTGTGTTCGGGTTAGAAGAATTAAAAGGTGATTGGAACGGGTTTGGTGTTTGAGTTAAGTCGAGTGTGATGGTTGGGAATGGGGCGGATGCCGAGATTGTGGCCATGTTTGATGAGCATGGGAGGAGTGTTCTTGATAAGAAATTTGAGTTTGGTAGGCCGTCTGCGCTAGGCATTGAGCCCGAGAGGAGCATTCTGGCTGCTGATGAGGTGGTTGAGGCCATGGCCATGGCGCTTGGCGGGAGAGGGTGGTTGTGATTGCCTTCGTACGTTGTGATCACGATTGTTTTGTCTTCGGCATATCTTTGAACCTGTTTTAACATGCAATGAATATAGCCAGTCAACTTATGCTTGCTTTGGGCTACAATTAGTTATATAGTACACTATACGCTATTTCAAAGGTTTATTTCAAACAGTTTGAAAATAAACCTATCTGAACCACCTTGTTGAATTTGTAAATTGCTTATACTAACAAGATACTGTAACTATATTACAAACTATAGTTACATAAATATGACTGTAATCATAAATAGCGACTTACTTCCTTTTCAATTCATACAAAATCATGTTACATTGATCGAAATAATGATATGTTTTATTACGATATATATGTAGCAAAATACATGTTTCTATTTAGTTGCCTAGTTGGTACCAACGTGCTATTTTCTCATCTTAAGCAATGTAACATTTGAGCAACTAATTAACTCACCTGTTTTCTAACGGGGCAACCAGCAGCCATGGTACACCGGTAATATGCTCGAGGACATGGGTTTCCTTTCGCCATCTTCTGACCATATTTCCTCCATTGACATCCATCCGTGATCTAAAAAACATACAATTCAGTTTACTTAAAAAATTACCGTGTAGACAACTAGGCATAAATACATAAAATGCTAAATCAAGCAACATGAATCTTACCACGGATGCTTCTGATCGAGCTCTAACAGAAACCCTAGCTTTCCGAATTGTGGCTTCAGTAGATTGATCAATTTTCCTATTGTTATCATCCATGCTATTGTTCTTATTGATCGGGGAGTGGCTCCTTTCCTCGGACGAATAATGGGAATTCTCATTGGGTTCGGCTGCTAAAGCTAGATCCATAATAGACCTTGGTCCCATTGTAGATCTTCGTCCATCACGATCTTCTACACTTTTTTCTTCGCGTTTATATTGTAATATGGTCGCAAAATGCATCTCGAGTGTTTTATAATCAATTATCACTTTATTTAACGCTTCTTTTAACCGTTGATTCTCACCACTCGTCCTTTCATATTCAGCTTGAACAGTTGCTAACTATATCAAATTAGTCGATTGTAACAATATTAATACATGCACTTATTCCAGTTTCTCAACAAATGAAGAAAAAAAGACACATCAACCTTAATTACACATAATACTAATAATATACTTACCTCATGTTTAGTTCTTTCTTCTTCAGAATACGAAGACATACCATCCTCAATTATGGATTGATCACTGCTTGTATTTCCCGTAACAAGATTCAAACAAGTCTGTATAGTCAAAGAATAGAATTCAATATCATACTACCAAAAAAAATAAAAAGAAAATATATGATATCCTCTAGTTATTTTGATAAAATGTTTTTGACCTAGCAGTAACAAAGTAGCTAGTTACTTTGTGTTAAAAGAGAACAAAAACTTACGTTGATATTTACACTAGATGACTGCTTATGACGAGTAAAATTGCTAGAAGATCCAATCGAAAGCTTCTGATCGTTGAAAAAGTCGACTTCATTGATTTGTCTATCATGACAAAATTCATGCGAAGACGATTCCATGAAAGGTGGTATGCGGTGGTGGTCGGAGACGGAAGATGTGATGCGATCTAGATCAAAGGTGAGTCCATTTGATGGTGTGTCGTCCATTTATGAAGAAAAAGAGCAGTGGACTACGGCAATAAAAAGGGTCCGGAAGTTAAGAGTCAAGACTAATATTACACCATGCGTGTATTTTTGTGTTTTTTTCTCTTTATAATTTCTATATTTATATTTCTTTTAAAATGTCACAAAGTCGTCATGGTGTTTTGTTTTGTTTTTTGTTTTATGCCACACTGCTAGATGTAATAAACAGCTAGCTAGTATATAAGTCAGCATTTTGACAAAACTGGATATTTTGTAAGCTATATATATCTTTTAATGATTAGGAAAATCAACATTCAACTATATCAAAGTTTTATATCTTATAGTAATCTATAGTTCATATTTTAAGTTAAGTTGACAAAGTTTGCAGATCAAATAGATTGTGTGACAAGCTAAAACTTTGTGGGTTGAATGAGTATTCTCTTTATGCCGGTTGATACAGGTCGATATGATCATTAGATCGGTCTTCCACTATATTATATTTGTTTCTGCAAATTTTGTAAGTTTTAATATACTTTTTTTAACAAAATTTATCAATATACTGAATGTAGGTCTAAAAACTTGTACGTACATCGATTAAAGAAGACGCGCGCAAGCACTTGAAGATACATATATCGAACGATTTTAAAGCACTTCATCGACTCTTTTCTTGCCAAAGCTTATTCCACGTTTTTATAAAAATATCATGAAGATCAGCTAGTTTTAGACATGATTCAGATTATATTATCTTTTTGAAACAACAACAATAGTCACAACTCACAATAGTGTAGGTAATCCTTTTTACACTTCTGGTTTTATACATAAGTCAACTACCTTAAAACATTAGCTATATATGTTACTAAATGTACAAATAAAGACAAAATAACATGAAAAAAAATATTTAAATTTATCATCTTTAAGTATTAAGATTACCAATCACATTATGAGAATAATTAGGTCAAATAATAATTTTGATTGCGTAAAATGTGGAAATGCTTGCATATAATGATTTGAATATATTTATTTTTCTTATAATTTCAACTCGAATATGTATGTGTTAAAATAGAAGGGAGCAAAGACTAATGAGAAGATAGAAAATGACACCTGGCGTAGGCCTACTACAGTTGTGGCGAAATCGACTTCGTTTGCGTCTTGCTTCTGTCAAAGATGAGATCGGTAGACTCGTTCCTAAAGTCCTAACGTTCACCTTATACTTTCCTCGAACTACTCTTTAACCCTTACACTTTTGAGCTACGGTGTGTGTATGAGAACAAGCTTGTAAAAGCTTTAACGTTTCATATAAGATAGCTTACGAGATTTTACAAATAAATTGATGGTGAAATTGATCAAATTATTTAAATACTTTTCAAAATATCATGGATTATTGCCTGTTTGCCTTCCATCTCTATGTAAATACAAAAGTTACGTTTATAAAAACCAAAACTCTAGGTTCAAACTTATTATATAAACTTCGGATACGGCTCAAATTCTAGTTCTAGCTAATTAAAGACATGAAACCACATTTCTTTATTTTTTTTCTAAATAATTGAATGGAATGAAACTTTTTGATACACATTTAGTTTTCTTTCTAAATTTAGGCAAGAAATAAAAGTTGTTTTTGGCTTCTTCAAAAGTTCTAGCCAAGGTTATAAATAGCGTGAGGCGTGGCGTGGCGGCATGGTCAAGCCTCAAGCCTTAGCGTGAGGCGTGGCGGCATAGCGTTTTTAAGGCGTGAAGTAAGGCGGCAAAAAGTATTTATAGATTTATATTATATTTCATTAATATATCATATTTCATATACATCGAGTTTACAAAAAGTGTTATACATAAGCGATAAAGTCAAGAAACTCTCTTTACATTTGTAATTTTCTTCAAATACTAGTAAACCCCTAAACGCCAAATACTAGTAAACCTCAAATACGATGCCCAAGTTCCAATTACTAGTAAATCCCCTAAACGTCTCAAATACCAGTACACCTTATCGCACCTCATCTCATGCCAAGCCTTAAGACGACGCCTTGGTCTATTGCGTGGCGTGGAGGTGACGCCTCGCGCCTTTGCGGCGCCAAGGCGCGCCTTTTAGAACACTGGTTGTAGCTCCACTCAAACTCAACTTGATGATCATATGGTGATATCTGATAACTAAATGAAACTTTTTGTATAAGCACAAACTAGCCTCGAGAAACAACTTCAATACGATATATGAAAAGTATTACTCTCAACACATTCACTATATAATATAGAACAAACTCGCTTCGAAAGATCAAACCCTTAATCAAAGCCTGTTAAAACTATGTTCTATAAAATTGAAGCTTGACGACTATGAATACAATGGTGATACACAACTACATCACATATGTTTATGGTTTGAAAAACTCGTCACATTCAAATTGTTATGCATTTTTTTTAACACTACTTTTGTAAATAAATATTTTTTTTCATTAAGCTGTTAAGTAGCTAGATTTATCTGATATTAAATTAAAATAATTTGTTACTCAATGTTTAATTGAAAATCTTTTATTAATAAATTTAATTTAACAGTTTTTTTTTTATCAAACTATTACATATTTTCATGAGCATCTCACTACATTCTTTACAAAAAGAATAAAAAAGAAGAAGCAAAAGAATACGGAGTATTTATTTAAGCAGCTTATATGTATATGTTGTATTTAAAAAAAAAAAAAAAAAAAAAGTTAGAAATTAAATCTGACAAACTTGACAAGCTTATAAAAGTATAAGGGGGTTGGCAATGGGTGCGGTAAGGCACGGTGGGGGGTCGACCCCGCGCGGTAACACCGCCGCCGTCCATGCGGGGTGGGCACGGTGAGGCCCCGTTCGGGAAAGGCTACCGCTCGGGAAGAAAAGAAAAATCGAACGTTGGGAGTAAATATCTAGCCGTTGGGATAAGGGGAAGGGAAAAGTGGGGTGAGGGGTGTGTTGCCAACAAAATTTGAGTGAGGGAAGGGAAAAGTGGGGGGATGATGTGGCATAAGGGGATTGGGTGGAAGTGAGTGAAGGGAAATGGGGTGAGGGGTGTGTTGCCAACCCCCTTAGGGTTCAGATCACAAATGCGCCGCACGTATAAAAAACTGCTTAAACTATTTCCTGTTGGGTCTCCTGAATGAGCCACGAGTCAACGACTTTGATGAACCGGCCCATCATTGGTGTGTCCAAATGACGACTCGTGGACCCCACGTTACTATATTTTCTCAAGACCTACCACCGCACGGCCTGACCCGTTGCTTGTTGTTGGACCAGGTTCCTTTCTTATTAAAATTGGACCTGTTTACCATTCAACGGACTATTTTAATTCTAAGCTTTCCTTAATGATAAATAAAAATCTTATTAAACTAAAGAGTGGCATTTTTTTGTTCACATACCGATAAATTACGTGTTACTATGTTATGTGCTATTTTAGTTGTCGTCTCTCACATTTTATTAATCAACTAATATCAAATTACAAGTTAAATATTATATTTTAACGGTAATTATTATTATTATTATTATTTTAACCTGTATGAAACACTAATGCGACAAAAAGCGATTACTACAGGCGTGTTTCGCACTTAACAATTATGAATAGTGAGCGTTGTGATTTTAATGTTTGTTTGCCAAGAAGCAAGTATCATTATCTCCTTTTCCAAATTAATCTTTTTGGAACTCTTCATTGGAAAGCATTTGAAAGATAACTAAAGATGTGCGGATACAAATTACTGACATACCCTCAAGAATCATTTATAATTTATTTAAAGAGCTTTTTTTTATTTATTTAAATATGTATATTTCATTTACGTTAGTTTACACATAATTATTACCGTAAGAACATTACCATACACTTTCACAAAAAGAAACATCTACTGTTCACTGATACTTTTATCAAACACACTCTATGTATCAAGACATCATAAGACTATATATTGTAGGCAACCGATTGGAACTAGGTGTGCAAGAGTATCGAAAATCTAATTGTGATTTTATTTATTTTTAGGTTATGACTTGATCGAAAGCTTGAGCCAAAATATTGTGGTTTTTATGTCATTTATCATTACGGTGTTGTTTGTTTATTAACAGGATCTGAATGATTCGCACATCTGAATATGAATCTGAGGCGTAAATATAAGAATCTGAATAAAAAAATATTGATTGTATTTTATTTTTTAAATGTCTAAATGATACAAGTAGAGATCAGTTTTATTCTTACGAAATATAAACATGTTTAAACATTAAATGGAGCATTTGAGTCAAAAAAATAAAATAGTCTAGCAACATGAAAATAAAATATTTTAAACAAAATATTCAAGATCATTGTGTAGCAATTTAATCTCGAAATTTAGTACTTCCATGCTACTTTACAATGATATGAAAAAAATATTTAATAGAATGCTTAACATTATCATCTAACAATTATAATATTTTTTAATAAAGAAATTTGTGTTCATTTTCAAAGTACATATGATACAACTTTTATTTCACAAACTAGTTATATATTATTATTGTTAAAAAAAATTCTCAAGTGTTTTAGCATTATTATCATAATTATCTTAAACATTACTTTTTTAACAAAAAAATTGGGGTAATTCTTATTAACGTACTATCAATATTAAAAGAAAAATCGAGAAAAAAAATATCGTATTTAATTAAGAAAAAAAAATGTCCATAGAAAAAAATTTATGAGAAATTAATAGGCACTAAAACAAAAAACATCTAGTTGAGTAAAAGGTTTGAACCTCTGACCACATCTGAACGACAAAAAGAACCACTCTTATTAGGTCAAATGTCTGAATGCGTCTGAATGAGTCAGATAAAAATCTACTAAAAGTCTCTTTTTGAAAAACAAACACCGCCTAACTCTTTTTCATGTCATGTTCTTCATAAACCGATATAGTTTTACATATCGAAGACCAACACTAATATTTGTAAAAAAATGTGTAAAGTCAATATTATGAGTTTATGACAACTATTAAAAAGACCATCAGAGCCATCATTCAATGGTGGCCTAGTGGGAAAAGTGCTTGTGACTATCATTTTAAAATGTGTGTGTTCTTAAGTTCAATTCCAGCTAGGTGGAAACAACCTTGAAGTGGCCACGCAAATCTCCTGAAAAGGGAAGGCTTTATCTGGTTTGAGTATGTCACACCCTGAATTTACCTGTAAAATGGCAGCGGAATTGAATTCCCGGGTGTAACGATCATGGCATCTCATACAAGGTTACATTGAACGACCTAAAGTGTCGTTTTGTAAATACAACGTTTGATCATTTTATTTAAAACATAAAAGTTTACAACATAGGTCCCAAGTAGTTTTANCCCCGGCAGCGGCGCCAAATTTTGATTGGCCCAGAAACGGTCAACTAAAGTCAACCAAGGATTTGGTCAACTCAAGTCAAGACATCTAGGGCACAATGCAATGATCTAAGGAGTATAGAATATTCCCGGGTCGTTATGTCCCGACGAGGAAGTGAATTGTATTGAAAACGGATTTGTGATCAGGTGATTTTGAATGGTAAAGGGATTTGAATGATTACACTAAGGAAATGAAAGGAAAATAGCTTAAATAAACTATATTAACAAATACGTAAGGCCAAATTACTTAAAAACGTTTAAAAACTACAAACGCGTACGTTTAATTTAAAACTACGTAAACGAACGAAATAATACGCGAGTTTTAAGAAATAAAAATCCTACGGAAGTGAAAATTACTTTTTTCCAAACCTAATAATAAAAGAAAATTATTGGAAAAAGAAAAATATTTATTAGACTATTTAATTAATTATTATTAATTAATTACTAAATAAACTAGATTTAATTATTATAAATACTAAACTATTTTTAATAATTACAAAACTTTTTCTAAAAATAGTTTATACTATTAGTGAGCTAGGAAAAATATAAAATGGGTGAAGTGCTTATTTATTAAGCAGAAAATAAGCTTATAAGCTTTAATAAGCAAAAGGGACTATGTGTACTATAAATAAAAAAGAAGAAAACTAAAACACTAACAAGTACTTAGGGGAGATGGTGCGTGGGTTTGGTTTTGATGGTCTGGGCAATCAAGAGGTCAGGGGTTCGAATCCCACTGGCCTCACTTTTTTTGCAAACATTTTTCTTTTTGTTTTTCTTGCTACGCAAACCTTTAACAACAGAAAATGAACAACTTTAATGAAAACAAATCTTGTAAAACTGAAAAATAAGCACTGTGTAAGCTTAATGCTCACACAGTTGGTTTTTTACTTGAAAAGTGAAATTTGGAATGGAAAATAAAACTAATTACAAGCTGTAAACTGAGACCAAGGACTGAGATAAGCTACAAACAAGCTAATTACACTGGAAATAAGCTAAAAAGAAAGATATGTAAACACTTAAAGACAAAATGAGCTTAAACAAGCTTATGAACCACAACAGGCCTGAGGACCAAAGTGCAGGCCAAACTAAGCTTATACAATAAGCTCTTTTGACCAATCTACCCCTGGCACTGGAAAACTAGTACCACTAGCATCCAAAAACACCAAAATCTAGAAGAAAAGCTCAGTGACAAGCTTGATGGGAGCTTATGAACACCCCTGAGTCCACTGATGAGTCAGTATATGGACTTGGTGAGGAAGTAATGGAGGACCAAATCAAGCTCACAAATAAGCTAAGAAATGAAATAAAGCCACAAATATGAAGAGGTGGTACAGTGAGGTTCCCAAAATACCAAAAATCTCAGACTAAGGATAACTAATCATCAATCTACAAGCCTAGGAAAAGTGGCTTTTGGCCAAACTAACTGGTGCAGGACATACTTGTGCAAAACAGGCCAAAGAAAGGACCAAAATAAGCAGTTAGAAAAAATTATAAAAATAAGGAAAAATAAGCCCTATGAAGATCAGCTTCCAAATTTAGAAAATCCAAAAGCTCAAGTCCTAACACTAATCAGAGAAATCATGAAAATTCTTGCCATTTTTATAAAAACTGACAAACTAACAACTTTTGACTTTTTAATTAAACACCTAAAGTTGACTTTTACTAACTTTAACTGATTAATAGTGAATGATTATGTTACATTAAGGTAAATTGAACCTAAATTAAGCAATCCTAACAACTATTAAACTATATGACAGATTATGGTTCTTAGAAATCCAACAGTTAACTCACAAGATGAGATCAAGTGAGTTTTTGACTTTTAATCAAAGTAGTACTAGATTTTGTGGTCTAACTGAGATATTAGGTCATGTTGTGACATACATCAAACAAGAACAACAACACAAACAACCTCTACCACAGTTAATTCAGCAAATCCAAACACTCCTTAAAAAGTATGTAAATGAGATTTTTAAAGCAAACTACTGATTCAATCCATAAGACTGATTCAGAATTACTTATTAAGTTACTCTAACTGATTTTATTCTAATCTTGACCATAAACAACCATTGATACACTAATATGCAAAGTATGAATTTTGTAGCAGTTAAGAAGACATATGAGCAACAATAACATCTAATTAACAAGCAAGCTA